>JAFVLL020015511.1:0-27649 GCA_021397915.2 Tor tambroides
TAGCTGGGAAAATATTCAGAAACACTGATTTGTAAATGCACAAACAGCATCCAGGAGGAAGCGATGAACTGAATGTTTTTCATCACAGGTGGAGGCTGAACTTGTGCATTTTGTGAGAAGCGCGTCTCCTGCGGTGCGCTAAAGCATCTGCATGTTCTGTAATCACTGCCGTCCACCGCGTATTAGTGATTCCCAGGCAGAGGACTACTTACTGTTGACCTCACATTCATAATTACCCTTCACCTTTACCTGACTGATGTCACAGCAGTGACATTTGTGTCCAGTCGTGCCCTTCAGTGGCTCCACTGTGACACTCTCTAATCGCAGGGGCCCCAACTCATCACACAAACCTATCAGCTCACTGCAGGATAGCTGTCACGCTGACAACAACACAATGGAGGCTAAGCGCTGTGAGGTAGTAGATGGAGAAACAGACACATTTCACTGAATAAAGAAAACAAGAGCAACCACATGGTCATGTTTCTAATTTTAATTCATTAAATGTGTTTGGAGTTTGGAAACATTAAAATGATTAGAAAATGATTTTGGTGAAATGGCATAGTGATGAGTAAGACTATTCAGGAAAGGTCATTTTTCACATACTCAAGAATATATAATAATAATATATTTAATATATAATATTATATATATATATACACACACATATATATTAGAAGTAAAAAATGTTACTGTAAAAACCTGATAATTTGTTAACTGTGCTTTACCTTACAATAAATAAATTTTAAAAAAACATGTAATTTAAATCTTTAAAAAAGTCTACTGTTCAAAGGCCTGGGGGTCAGTAAAATATTTTAATGTTGTCTATTAAGTTAAACAGAAATATTGTAAAATATTATTACATTTTAAAACAACTCTTCTATTTTAAGATATTTTAAAATGTAATTTATTCCTGTGATGGCAAAGCTGAATTTCAGTAGCCTTTACTTGAGTCTTCAGTGTCACATGATCCTTTAGAAATAATTCTAATATGCTGTGCTCAAGAGACATTTCTTATTACTATCAATGCTGAAAACAGTTATGCTGCTTAATACATTTGTGTAAACCATGATACTTTTTTCTGAATTCTTTGATGAATAGAAAGAAGAGAATTTATTTGAAATAGAATTTTTTTGGAACAATGTGAAAGTCTTTACTGTCACTTTTGATCAATTTAAAGTATCCTTGAATGAATAAAAGCACTATTTTTTCATATTACTGATCCCAAACTTTTGAAAGGTATTGTATAGCCATATAAAGATTCATTAAAAAAAAAGCATGATTGCTTTTAATTAAGAAGTAAATATTTTTTTAATTTAATGCAATGTACATACAAAAAAAAAATTGCTTTTTTTAAATTGAAATAAATTGGCTTTCCAAGTGATATTAATATTACATAATTTCATTAATATATACAGTTAGGAACTTTAAACATATAAAGTGAGCAATATGCCATTATTCAAAACTTGAAACAGCGTCACTGTATTTTTACAACAACAGCAGCCAGTTTTTGTTTTGTTTTTTTAACACCAACACCAACAACAAAATACATTCTTCTTCATACAGCACCTAAAAGCTTGTTACAATTACAGCTGGCTAATCCATACTTGCATGCATCAAACTTCGAAAGTCAGCATAAACAAGTGATTTTTATTTTGTTTCTCTGATCGGTCCAACAGGTTCAGAGAAACACTGCAGCAGAACAGCTTGACCTTGTGTCCACTGCAGAAGACGGACTAACAGTGCTATGAGCGTCATGGGAAACATCTGTGTGGTAAGACTGCCATCTAGTGTAAAAGACCACCTGATACGCAACCTAAACCTCTGAGCTCCATCTACGTGGTCTTACGGGGTCTCTTAGCAAGCTAACACTGCTAGCCAGGCCAAATTAATATCAATGCTTGCTTTCGAACCTAACCTAAAATATATTAACACTTAGAAACACTGATTTCATCTTCAAGTTCAGAGGAATGTAGTGGTAAATTCTACTCTGTGCTTCCTGAGACGGCAAAGACTGGGTGAATGGATGCAGTGTACTGAATAAACAATACCAGTTATGCCTAATTAATTTGACAAGTGATTAATACACACTCAGACAACAAAAACAAATGGTTGCTGCTCCCTGGGTCTACTTAACCAACAAAGAGCCGAGCAAATAATTCATATGAAGGAAACGGTTTTACAAAGAGTGCAGGTGTAACAGAGCAATAACCCTGCGACACAGCCCAAAAGCCCTCCAGAGACAAACCAATAACAAACAAAAATGAACACAAGCATTCATTACGCATTTGCTTTCAGGCTATAATTCAGTAATTTGCAACAAATGAATGAGTATTATCCTCAGTCTTCTGAATAGGCCACAGAGGGCAGATCCTATGACCAAATTGCTTTCAAATAGTGTCGTTATTCACATACATGCTTGCATTTAAGGAATAGTTCACCCAAGAATGAACATTTTCTGAAGATTTACTCGCACTCAGGCCATCCAAAATGTAGATTAGTTTTTTCTTCATCAGAACAGATTTGTAGAAATTTTACATTACATCACTTGATCTCCAATGGATCCTCTGCAGTGAATGGGTGCCGTCAGAATCCAAACAGCTGATAAAAACATCACAGTAATCCACAAATAATCCACGTGACTCCAGTCCATCAATTAATGCTCTGTGAAGTGAAAAACTGCATATTTAAAGAGGTTTTAACTTTTAACCATCACTTTTGGCCAAAATAGTCCATAATCCATAAGAACACTTCCTCCAGTGAAAAAGTCAGCTGTTGTCCTCTCACACCAAATCTACCAACACATTTTTTTTAGAACAGTTTTGGACTGTTTTCGCTTGTAAACGGCTCTCGATCTGTGCAAATTTCTCTTCTGATTCAGATGATGAGACAATGTTTTCACTGGAGAGTACTCACAAAGAACTCATATTTAAAACTCATATATAACAGTTTGTTAAAAACGTCTTAATTATGGACTTGTTTCTCACAAACATGCAGCTTTTTATTTCACAAGATGTTAACTGATGGACTGGAGTCATGTGCATTACTTGTGAACTAATGCTTTTATCAGCTGTTTGGACTCTCATTCTGACGGCACCCATTCACTGGAGAGGATCCTTCGGTGTGCAAGTGATGTAACACTAAATTTCTCCAAATCTGTTCCGATGAAGAAACAAACTCATCTACATCTTGAATAACCTGAGCCTAAGTACATTTTCAGCAAATTTTCCTTTTGGGGTTAACCGCTCCTTTAGGAAAAAAACATTCTTGTTACTAATTTTATATGTGTACAAGACACCCTACGATAAAGGCTATTAAAGCACCTAATACAATAATAATAAAAATAATAAGCTCTCAGTCAGTGCACATGTAGCCACCAGATTATGTCAAAGTTGTTTTCAAAGCATTGCAACTGGGGAATTTTTTTGCCTCATGCCCCCCGACACAATTCGTCTTTCTCCTCCAGAAATGTCTGCCTTCATGTTATTTCTGGTTACCACACTCAGTAGTGGTAACAGGCTAATTTACTAGGGAACAGATTCTACTAAATTGAAATCAATTTATAGTTGGTTTTAGTTTTCTCATGAACAATTATCCCATATTATCTATGCATCCAAAAACACTCACTTGAGAGACAGTGAAGGCAGATATTGCACAGCTAGAGGTCACTATGGAGTCTGGAGAGGCACTAAATCCATATGTAGATAAGCCTAGAAAAAATATGACATTAGATAACTAACACTAGAAAAAAGGATTAACAAAAGTTTATTTTACACAATTGATTTGGGTCATTTGTATAATTTTTATAGCATTTTTGCCACAAGCCCCAGTTATTTTCTGAGTCCGCTCAAGTAACAGCATTGCATATGTGCACAGTTACCATTTCATTGTACTCATAATGTATTTTAGCACTTTTAATGGTTTAGCCCTATAAATCCTACTGTATCATATTTGATACACAAATTTCTAAATTATCAGCATGATTAAAACCTTCAGGCTCTGTTACATGTGTCTTTTCGATGTGATCTTTTTTTTTTAAAGTGGAAAAAAAATGTATATTGTTAGTCATATTTAAAGATACTGGACAGCAGCAACATACACACGTGGTCAGAATTGTTGGTACCCTTGGTAAATATGATCAAAGAAGCCTCTGAAAATAAATCTGCATTGTTAATCCTTTTGATCTTTTATTTTTTTAAAAATCACAAAAATCTAACCTTTCATTGAACTAAAACAATTGAAAATGGGTGAAAACCTCATTATAATATAAATGTTTTTCTCAAATACACGTTGGACACAATTATTGGTACCCCTAGAAATTCTTATAAGTAAAATATCTCTGAAGTATATTCCCATTCATATTCACAATTTTGAGCACTCCATGGTGATTATGAACATGAAATTATCCAGCCATGGCTTCCTGTTTCAAAGAAATATAAATAGGAGGGAAAACAAAACCCAAATTCCCTTAATCATCCATCATAATGAGAAAAACTAAAGAATATATTTCTGATGTGCAGCAAAAGATAATTGAGCTTCACAAATTAATGAAGTAGCTTTAAGAAAAGAGCTAGAGCAGTGAAAGCAGAGTCCCATTTCTGCCAAAACTGCCTGGAAGAGGACGTGTGTCTATATCGTCCTAATGCACGGTGAGGAGGAGAATTTGAGTGGCTAAAGACTCTCCAAGGACCACAGCTGGAGAATTGCAGAAAATAGTTGAGTCTCAGGGTCAGAAAACCTTTAAAAAAAAAAAAAAAAAGTCTTCAAATGGGACTGGCTTCTATGGTCAGATGTAACTAAAAATGTAGCTTTTTAGCAGCAAACACTCAAGATGAGTTTGGTGAACACAGGGATAAAAAGTACCACACGTGTACAATGAAATATACTGCTGTATTTTTGATGTTGTGGGCCTATATTTCTGCTGGAGGTCCTGGATATCTTGTTTAGACACATGGCATCACTGATTCTATCAAATACCAACAGATAAAAAATCAATAAGTGACTGACTCTGTTAGAAATCTTATAATGGGCCATGTTTGGATCTTCCAACCGTACAATAATCCAAAAACAAACCTCAAAAACAACACAAAAATGGGTCACTGAGCACAAAACCAAGCTTCTGCTATGGCCATTCCAGTCCTCTGACCTGAACCCTGTAGAAAATGAGTGAGGTGAACTGAAGAGAAGAAGCACCAACATGGAGCTGGGAATCTAAAGGGTCTGGAGTGATTCTGGATGAAGGAATGGTCTCTGATCTCTTGTCAGGTGTTCTCTAACCTCATCAGGCATTATAGGAGAAAATTTAGAGCTGTTAAACTGGCAAATGGAGGTTTCAAAAAGTATTGAATAAAACAGTACTGTTAATTGTGGCCAATGTGTATTAGAGAAAAATATTTATTTCATAATGATATTTTCCCCCATTTTAAATTCTTATTCTCAAATTAAAGGTTAGATTTTTTTTTTTTTTTTTAAATAAAAGATTAAAAGGATTAACAACACAGATTTATTTTCACAGCCTTCTTTGATCATATTTACCAAGGACACCAACAATTCTGACCACGTGTGTATCTGGTCTACTTGATTTTCTATACATCAATTTTTTGCATTCTATACATCATTTTTCAATCATCATTGTATTGCATTGCATTATATGTACCCCCCCCCCCCCCCCCTCCCCTCCAAATGCTTTGATCATTAAACTAAACATTCAAATATCATCTTACTAAAACATTATAGAGAGATATACTGTGTCACAAAATAAATAGTCTGTAGTACTGTTATGAAGTATAAATTATATCATTGATTTGGCTACATTACAAGCTATCAGAATTTCACCTTACTTTCTGGCCATAAAAATATCTGCAACTGTACACATTGCATATTTTTGCTGAATAAAACACATGCAAACTTTTTTTTGTTTAAAGGTTCAATAAACTGGTCCATTTCACGAAAATAGACTATTATTTCATATGTGACCCTGGACCACAGTTTTTTTAAACTGAGATTTATACATCATCTGAAAGCTGAATAAATAAGCATTGATGTATGGTTTGTTAGGATAGGACAATATTTGGCTGAGATATAACTATTTGAGAATCTGAGGGTGCAAAAAAATTCAAAATACTGAGAAATTGCCTTTAAAGTTGTATAAATGAAGTTCTTAGCTATGTGTATTACTAATAAAAATTTAAGTTTTGATATATTTACAGAAGGAAATTTACAAAATATCTTCATGAACATCATCATTACTTAATATCCTATTTTGGCATAAAAGAAAAATCAATCATTTTGACCCATACAATGTACTGTAGGTTATTGCTACACAAATACCCTTGCTACTTAAGACTGGTTTTGTGGTCCAGGATCACATATGTTGGGCTTTACAGGTTTAACCATTGTAGAAATCCATATGGACAGCAAATGATGCATTGCACTACTGGTTTGTAAACTGTTAAACTTTTACTGGGTATAAGCATCATCTTTGTCACTGTTCAACACAAAAAAGACAAAGAAAGAAGCCGTAAAATGGAATAAAAAAAGGCAAAATAATAATATTATATCAGTAACAGTCCAGTAGATGGTGCTATAGATCTGTATTATTGCAAATTCGTACCTGATAAACATTGTACAATTGAAAAAAAATAAATTATAATCAAATTGTGCCTCGTGCTTATTTTTTAAACAATTTTAAGCATATGATTTAATATTGCAGAGTTTATATGGGTAGTTGACAGAATTAAAGCTATTATTAAAGCTATTCCTGTAACACTTCGTCAACTTGTCAAAAGTCATATTTGTTATAATTCTTTGTTTGTGACAAACCCAAACTTAATTTTAGAAGGTGTTGAGCTAACTGAGAAAAATGCAATAAACATATCTGTAATATTTTCCAAAAACAAAATAAAATATCTCCTAGAGAGGGAAATTTTTTGGAACTCTATAATTGAAAATATTGACTGGAGAAGAGCTTGGTTAATTCATTTTAAATATTATATTAATAATAAAATAAAAGAAATACACTTCAAACTTCTACATACCATTACCCTTCTAATATAATATATTTAATATCAAGATTCACTGATATTGATGATATATAATGAGAAAGAGATACTGACTTATTTTTTGACTGTAAAGTTGTAAACAAGTTTTGGATTGACTTGACATCTAATTTAATGAATATTAATTATTGCTTTACTATAAAGGATGTTATCTTGTATTATGAAAGCAAAAGCAATAAGGATCTAGAATTTATTGGTAACCTTTTTATTTTATTAGCAAAATTTCACATAAATAAACAAAAATTTCTTAATTCATCTCGTTAAATTTGTTTTGTTCTGACCTTGACTTTTATATTTCTTCAATAAGACTGTTAAAAAAACAAAAAGTCTGTGAAATGTTTAAAATACTATGATACACTCTTCAATCCCCCTGCACTGTTAAAAAACAAAAAAAAAGTTGAGCCAATTTAAAATTTTAGGGCAACCAGCTTCAGCAGATTTTTGAGTTTTCTCAACTTGTTGTTTTAAGTTTATACAACAAAAAGTTGAGAATCTCCTACAAAAAATAGTTGAGAGAACTCAAAAATCTGCTGAAGCTGGTTGCCTTAAAATTTTAAGTTGGCTCAACTTTTCTTCTTTTTTTTACAGTGTGGTACTTTGTAATATCCTTATTCGTTAAAACTGAATGTGAGCTATTCCTTTTTATTTATTTATTTTATTTAATTTTTCTCTTATTTATTTAGATTTTGTATTGTTATTATTTGAATGTTACCTTTTTCTTCAATAAAAAGGTATCTCTGTGTCTTTTTTTTGGTTCTTATTTGTTTATAATTTGTATTGTTATTATTTGTGTTCCTTTTTCTGCAATAAAAAGGAGCATGACAGAACAGTTACACAAAATAAAAAATAATAAAATAAAAAAAGGTACCTCTGTCATACATTTCACCGCAAGGTGGCGATATAATCAAAGACAAAAGTATTAGACGAGTCACCTGTGAATCCATTGACCGTCTCCGTTTATTTCCACATTCTACCATAAGAGGGCGACATACTCTCGCACTGAAAGGTCAGAATTTTAACATGATGGCCAAATTCTGAAACAATTTCAAGACAAGGGAATTTCATCAGACAGTTTGTCAATAGTGTTATTTGTACTGACGTTTTTAATGACTCTTTATATCAGTAATTGGTGTTCATTTTATTCTACTTTAGAATCGTAATATTCTTCAAATTCTTTTCACTTGATATCTATAGCCTAACGACGAAACCACATAATGTTGGGTTTTGCTCTATAAGAACAAAAAGAACAAGAACAAACGATAACGTATTTGTTTGTTTGTTTCATTGTTTTGAAAATAATAAACTGTGCATTTTAGAAGCAGCCTAAATTTACAGCATGTTATTAGGCTACTCCGTTGCTTCTAGGACAATTTAAAATGTAAGCCTATTCATAATAAGAAAAATATATAGCTAAATGTAGCTACCACATTCCTGTCTGTTCTCTTTCTGAATAATAGCCTAGTAGCCTAAATGGAAAATTAAAAAGACAAACAGGCATAGGCTATAGCCTATTTCGGTTGTTCTTGTGCAATGTAAGTAAAAATAGATAGATATAAAAAAAAAAAAAATTAAAAAAAAGATTGAAACTGAGATTAATAGATTAAATCTGCTAGCTTGGTGTGAACACACACAAACAAAATCTGTCTAATAACATATTTTTTCCGTTTCAAAATGCAACGCTTTTTGTTAGGCTAAATGTAGCAGCAAAAAATAAGCACAATTTTTTGTTTTTGCATAGGCTATATGTAGGCTATTAGGCTTTTTTATTTAGATGAAATATGCTTGAGAGTTTAAAATAATTTTGTCGTAAATTGTTTGACCTACGATTTCATTAGCCTACTTAAAAAACAGTAGACTATAATTTAGCATATTATTCAACATAGTATTTTTATTCGATTTATAATGTAGGCCTACCGAAATTGTAATAATTATGTGGACTGTAAAATAAATAAAAACACTAAACTAAATAAAAACTGAGTTGAAAAGAAAGCACCCGGGCAGAGGAATTTATCTACAATTTATTAAAACACTATGTAAATATTAAACAAACCGAGAGAAGGGTCTGTGTTATCATGCACCTCATCAAATGTGCATTATGAACATTGGAGTGCTCGGTTTCTCCGTTAAATGAAGGCACACTGTCAATCCGACACTGCTGTTTACACTGTTTTATCTGCTGGGAGAAAGTAAACACTTGAGCTCTGGCGAGGGGGATTATGTCTCCATGGCATCGCGTTTCAATAGTGCAGCTATACACTCCTCGTGCGAAAATACAGTGGACTCCTGCTTTGAGACTGTCTCGGTTTAGAGGCTTTCACAAGAAGAGAAGAGCTTATAATATCATCTCTCTTAAGCTTGGACTGTCGATACGAAAAACATAACTAGACATAGGCCTATTGTTATGAAAGTATTCACAAATTTACTTTCTAAAATGTTTAGCAATTCGTTTTTTGGAATATATATATATATATATATATATATATATATATATATATATATATATATGGTAAAAAAAAAAGCTTGTATTAAAATACATTAAACGTAGGCTATTAATTTTTTTAAACAGGCTATTGTTATTTATTAAGTAATTATTGTTGTTAAAGTTTATGCAAAATGTGTTTTGAAATAGGTCACAGCGCGCCAAATGATAGATAAACAAAACAAACTAAAAAACTTTAATGCACAAAACAAGCAAAACATAAGAATAAAATAACATTTATTTCTTTTGCAAAATTTACACAGAGAAATGTACACTTCGCAACGCAGCAAGATTTCATTCAACAAACAATCGTTTTTACATTTTTTTAGATCTCTTTTGATGTTTTTTTGAGAAAATGACTTTGACAAATATGACTTTCTCATCAAGAAATGCAATATACATAATTTAGTCGTGTAACACAATATATCACTCACAAAGAGAACACAAATGTCTACTTGAGCCAGTAACCATATTAAATCCAAAGAACTTCTGTTCAGTTGAATGAACATGGCACGATTTTACAGACACTGAGCAGAAAAAGAGTGAATAATAGACGTTCCACAATAACAATAATGCTAGAATATTCCCTTTTTAAAATGATGAAGCAAATTATTATTCTAGGAATTGCACTATTATCACACGGGGGCTTAAGCCGTTTGGTAAATAATCTAAATGGATTGTAACAAACGTGAAGGATTTTAAAATACACAATTTACATTACTCGAAAATACTATGGTTACCCTGCTAAAGGTCTAAAATAATTCACCTCTGGCTCCTTTTGCGCTGAGGCAGTGTCAGTAACGCCATTCTGCAGTAAGATGGGTAAAAACTACTTTAACCTTTACGCGTAACCATTTTCTTTTTGATTAATCACAAACTTCAAAGAAGCCACGACCACCAAACACATTTTTTTCTGGTGATTAAACTAGACATATTTTATATACAGAAACACAAGGCCCGCGAGTCTTTAAGGATGAGGAATCTTTAGGCCTACGAGTCTTTAAAGACAAGAAACACTTTTGTCTACATTTGGGAAACACTATCTCACTGTTTCTCTGGAGTGTTGTTGACCAGAGGACCATACAGTCCATTGGTGAAGCTCTGATCTTTATGCAAGAGAGTCCTGTCTCTGATCAAGTCACTGAAGGCATAGTCCATTGGCGGCCTGAAGCCCAAAGTTGGCATCAGACCCGTGGTGGAGTATGGAGCCATGAAGGCCAGGCCTCTGCTGTGAGCCGAGTACGCCAGCCGGAGTGGGTTCAAGCCCAAATGCGTAGTGAGAGGATACGTGCTCGGGTCGGAACCAAAGTGTGGCGCGTTGGGTTGCAGAGGAGAGAAGGCAGATCTATTGCTAAGCGTCATGGTTCCTGGTAACATAGGCCGCGGGGTGGAGGACATGGGCGGATGTGCGCTCTGCAGCATCCGATCCGCCGTCCAGGACTCCTCTGGGCCCTTGGCTTGGCCGCTGTTGTTGAGGATTTGCTCTATGGCCTGCACCACGTCTTTGCCACATCCCTGCAGCACAAGCTCCAGGACGCTGCGCTTGTGGTTGGGGAAAACCCTCGTTAGGATGTCGATGGCGTTCATCTGTCGCGACGCTGCGGAGGAGGGCGAGGGCTCCTGCTCGTCTTTATCCGTATCCGAGCCGGAGTCTGAGCCGAGCGGACTGATGGAGCCTGGCGTCTCATCGCCGTCTTTTAATGGTTTGGCTATCGGGGAGCTCACGATGGACTCGCGGTCACCGTTCTCCGAACCCGAGCCGTGACGCATATCTGGAGATGACATTCCTGGAACGGATTCGGTGTCTGTGGATGCGGACTTTCCAGCCGCCTGCTGTGGGGTCACCGATCCAGATAAAGGTGTCTTGGGGAACAACTCGAACTTTTGGATGTTCGATTCACCTGAAATAGATTGATGCACGTCAATAATGGCCATCAGTTGAATTGGAATTCAACTTAATATTAGCGTATTTGTATAATACATACACAAGCTAAATATGCCATTCTTTTCAAATAATTATTAGAGATACTTTGGTTTTTAAGTTCTCCATATGGTTCTTTGGATATTCAACAAGTTTTGGATGTTTCATTTGGATTCAGTATAACAGCGTGCACTTAAAAACGTGCGTAAACGTTTTCTAGAGAATTAATTTGTATTTACAATTCTTTAAATATATAGGCTGATACATTTATTTTTTAAGAATTTATGTATGTATATGAGTATAATTTATCCACCTACCATGGTTTGTGTCGTTGTTAACTGGGCCAAAGACCTCATAGTTTTGCCGGGGAGGTATGATGCCGTTGGCAGCGGCCAGGGCCAGACCCTCTGCTGTGCCATAGAGCAGCTGCAGTTCTCTCGCCTCGTTCTCCTCCTGCGCCTGCTGTCTGCGGAGCGCAACCTGAGCGGCCATGACGCGCTGTCTCTCGGCGATCAGAGTGCATTTGGCACACATGCAGTCCTTCCATCTGCAGTAGCGCTTATGCCCCTTCAGCGCGGACACCACCCCGTGATTCCTGCACCGGGCACACTTGGGCGTTCGTGGATACTTCTCCGTAGCGCGAAGCAACAGCGGCGGGGCCCTTAAGAGGTTACCGGCCATGGAAACCGGGATGGAGGCGGCAGCAGCAGCCACAGCAGCGGCGCCAGGATGAACCTGCGACCCTGCCTGGGAGGCGGGTGGGATCTCTGGACGAAGATCCATATTCTCCGAATCAACAAACAGCCGATCGATAGGTTAAAATACGTGCGCAACCGAAGTCTTCGATCGGAGACGTTTCATAAGCATTGAGCAGAATCGATACACGGCGAATTTCTTCAGCACAGCACTTGAGGAAGAACACAGCCCGAATGCCAACGTCCAGGAAGAGATCAGAAAATACTTATGAATGCTTATGAAAGTCCTCTTTAGTGAGATCTTCAACTTGTTGCGCGCTGTCCACAAGCAGCCCAATAAACTCTTTTAGAAATTAAATATACGTTTAAAATAAATAAAATGAATTTTAAAAACACAAAAATCCATCGAAGGTAAAGCAAAATTACCTTTAAACTCAATGATCAACCGAAAGTCTGAGAGAGAGCAGAGTTTGCTGCTGGAGCCAGTGTGAGACACTAACTTCCTCGAGAGATCTTCAGTGGATACAGATCCCTCTCGATCTATTGTTGCGCCCACGTTTTCATTAGACAAATTTGACAACAATGTGGCGCCTGTCATTGGCCAAAGGGGGAAGGAGCGATCTGATTGGCTTGTCTCTTTTTCAACTGTGTCCACCTGCGTTCTTTTCTCAAATAACAAGCATCACGCAGAGCTAAAACATAAAACTTTTATCATAAGAAATTATTTACTAAAATACAGGCAAAAGATCCTGTAAGACAATTGACTATTGATACTCTAATCTTTAAACGCATTGTTTTACGATTTGGCATTACTAACAGCCATTTAGACAAAATAGCCTAGCTGTTAAATAGTCCATTACGGGATTTTTTGAGATTTTTATTTATTTATTTATTTTTTGCAGACAAATTTATTTTTTATTTACAAGTAATTATTAGCCAAAATAAGTTACGTAAAAATGTTATCTTTTAAAAGACAAGATTTTGTTCTAGGGATTTGCTGTAGTGAAGAGCCAATTCCTCGTAGAATGACGTCAATATCGATAAAGGCAAAACGGTAAGTTTGTTACGCTAGACTTTAAGGGCAGTTCGTTGTCCGTAATTGTTTACTGCATGTTTGTAATTGTTTACTGTAAACATTGTTGCATCGTTTGAAAATGTCATTCATTTGTAGCATTATTGTAGAACTACTGATTTAAACGCCGGCTACTAGAGTCAAGAAGGTTCAATGTGCTTGCCATTTCTCATCGATATAAACAAAACATTGCGATATTTGATTGTAATCTAATTATTTAAGCTGAAATAAATGAACACTGTAGTGATTGATATGATATTAATGTGGTTTAACGCCATAGGAATAGTTATATCAGTCTAGCCTTTGTAAGACAAACTATCGCTTCTGTTTCTCTGTATTTGTCGAACATTTATAGACTATAAAACACTATATTTCTCAACGGGATTGTATTGTTTATTGTAAGCGTTGTTCTCGTTGCTTAACTAACAGTCTTCTTGTTTGTTTGTTTGTTTGGGGTTTTTTTCGAACACATTTCATGTGACTATTTGATTATTTTTTTAGCGCTTTGCATACTTTTAAAAGTCTGCGGATTGTTCAAAATACGAACAAACAGAAAGTGCTATTATTATTAGGCTACTATTATTAATAATTTTATTTTATTATTATTATTATTATTATTATTGCTAAATGATTTTAGAATTACATGCAATTGTATTATGATTCGACACGTTCAAGAATTAAAAGCGAGGATTATTATTGTAAAACTGCCAGGTTTTAAAATGTCAGTGAGATAACTAAAAATATTTTTGCAATACTTCAATTTATCTACCCTTAGATTAGCGTAGTTTTTTCTTTAAACAATGTACATATTTTTATTTACATAGGCCAATTATCCAATATTTCAAGATTGTGGTGTCATATAGGCTACTAAAATGGTAAGTAATTGATTTTTCTGAGCACGTTAAAATGTCTTTTGAAATATGTTCTCGTAAAATAGGACAATACGAGTTTCTTGTAGCCTATAGGCTACAGGGTTACTGAATTTATTCCTATATTGCTTAGGATTCATTTTACATGATTACAACTTTTTTTCAAAATAATGCAGTTTATCAGCTAAAAATGAAATGTTTGCTAGCATCTGCTAAACAAATCTGCTAGACAACAACAGACTTAAATCTGAACATTATTTCTTGTTCGTTCGGATTAATGCAACTCGCCAATAGGTTTTGTATTTTTCAAAGAATTTAAAGCAGATCGCCATGGTTCTTTTTGGTACCTGGACTTTAAAATTTCTCGCCCCTTCGATAAAGTGATGTGGGCCTGTACTGTTTCCCTGTCGCTCGGTTTCTTATTGTTTACACACTCAATCACAGTAAGCAAATGCCATCTGTCCCCCCCGCCGCTCTCATCTGCACCTTTAATTACCCAACCAGCACACTAATAGAGACGATATTAAACTAAAGCTTTTTGACATTCAAAGTCATTATCTCTGCAGCGATCTCACGCGACTGAAAATAGACATCCCGAGATCATTACAAAACCGCAAGCAGGCGTTGATTGTTCATAAACTGAGAGATAATGAAAGCACAGCTCTGAACAATTGTGATCTTTTGACAGATATGAGAACTAAGCCGGTTTTATGTAAGCTGTTCTGTCGATGATAGCCATATAGTCACAACTTTCGGAATGTAACTCAAAGTAAACGACTTAGATATTTTTACACGCAATATTTAGATATTTACATGCAACCCACTTACTCAATGCAAAACATTTAGTGCAGAATGCAGAATATCAAATGCATTTTAAACATCATTTTAAAACACCTAATATGCATGGCTTTCACAATTAGGCTACTTTCTATCCGTTCGAGAAACCTTTTATGAACCCAGAAGCCAACGTTCTAAGTGTAGCTAAACATTAAAAACTTTTTAATTCTCAGAACTTCCACAGAGCAAACTTTGGTAAGAAAAAGGTTCTACTCTGAAACCAAGAAGCGCTAAAACCCTTTATTTTTAAGAGAGTAGGCAACATGTACTAATTCTGTTCAGGCAGAACCTATATTTTATGAAGTTTAAATAATGAATCCGGCCCTCTACACACTTTACTTGAAAAAGAAAATCTCTCCATTGAATAGGAAAATCTCATGAATTCAATTAAATGCCTTGGGCAATTAAAACTGACTGTGGGCACTTAGGAAATTCAACATTCTTTCAACAGTTCATCAGGACCTATGCATCAAAAACCCATACAAGGCTTTCACTCCCTTACCGATCTCCACCGCTGACTGAGTTTTACACCTTTTTAAAACAGCACAAAAGAGATGCTTGACCCGACATATGTAACAGCATGTCTCTGTTCCTCCAGCGCACCCAAGAGCGCTATTGTACGGATCTTTCTCTCCGCTGATACCCGGCCGGAGCGCGGCTGGACCCGGAGCACTGCCTCTCACTGGAACTCCTGCTGAATGGTTTGAGTGCGCAGAGCGCAGCAGAGGTTAGAGTAGCAGATAAAAAAGGGGAATGAGGGTGCCGAGCGCGCGGTTTTAGAAAAACCAGTGTATTTACACGCTTCATCTCGTCTCCAAGTCCTCATTAGGTTGTTAACCTCTTGTTCACATGAAAAGCTGCCGCGCCGCGCAGGACCCTTGAGCGCAGCAATGGCATTCCCCTAAAGGCACAGAACAAAGCGCTTAAAATAACTGCGTTAAATTAAGCTTTTATTGGCTTACTTAGGATGGACGCTCGATGTGGTTTGCTTTAGTTATTTACCTAAAAATACATATTTTTAATATTCATTTAGCGTAGCCTATTATGTAATTAGGCTATTAATTAACGCTTATTGATCCATCCGTATACTTATTTTAATTTACGAAATTAAACAATCCTCACATACACTTTCAGAAGAAAGGCACAAAAGCTGTCACTGGGGTGGTACCTTTTCGAAAGGTAAACATTTGTACCTTATTTAGCCCTACATAGTGCACATTTAATGAGCAGTACTTTGTACCTTTTGGTGCCTTTTTGTTTTAATAAAACAAAATAGTTCGAGAATCATACAGGTTTCATATACAAAAGAAGTTTCTTAAATCTTGATGGAAACTGAAACTTTAAAACGGAGCTGTTTCTGTCTACTTAATTTAAAATCATAATGCAATCTATTTTTGATATAGTTTAAATATAGTTTACACTATTCTATATAGGCTATTGCGGTCTTCCTTTCTGGTTCTGCAAACTGTAAAATTGCAAGATGGGAAATAACTTTATTAAGACGTCCAGCCTATATTGGGGTGGGGGGGGGGGGGGGAGGTATACAAGACCACATTATAAAAACAACTTATTACTGTAAATTTCCTCTGTAGACGCACTTCCACTTTTTACACCGAGGATGCACAACGCCGATGACAGATGAAATCATGTGAGTGTGTGTTCAGGCAGCAGCCAATTAAAACGCGGCCTCCATCCCTCCACATCTGCCTCCCTTTACAAACGAATCAAACAGAAAAGCAGGAACCCTGTGAAAGAGCGCTCAATTGAGATCACAGATGGAGTATAGGTTTTTGCAAGAAATTTGAGAAACACCATTGTCCCAAATCCAAACTCAATGTGGTCCCTCACAATGGTTGGGGCTTTGAGCTGCGCCGACTCAATTGGCCTTGTTTTTTAAACTTGAAGTGTTGAGCACAAAGACCGGGCTCCTAAATGTCACAACCGCTCCAAGTGGGGCTCTGCAGCGCGATGCTGTCTGAAAAAAGAAAAAGAACACAATTATGAAGCAATAATTACTCTGCTTCTCTTCGCACGCCACTGCGTCTATTCAGGCCCCTTTAGCCCCATTTAATGCTTTATCCTCGTCCACGATAATCCGAATACCACAGCTTTATTATTTTTTCTTCTCCCTTGCAGAATTTTCTTATGAGACGGGAATGGGAAACGGGGATTGTGCTAACCTGGACAATGGCCGTGTGAACTTACTTTCTGGACAACTTTTTAATATCGAAAGATTAATGCTTAGTGTCACAGCTGAGAGCTGCTGAACGATACGGGATATTTTTTAATAAGTTCATCCGTTTAAATTTTTCTGCAATTAGCCTATACTGACAAACTCACAAAAATAAATAAAAGTAGTGTCTTAATTAAACGTGTGTTTTGAAGAGGGGGCAAGTGAAAATTATTCTGAGATATAGGCAAAATATTTAAACCATGTGTAAAAAAAAAAATGCTGACAATAATGTCAAGGACAACCGTATAATAATATACGATAATTAAAATCATTAAATAAACGATAATGAATAAATCACTTTTTTTTTTAAGTAGCACATTATGCCTCTAAGCTACTATTATTAATATAGCCCTGCAACAGTATAAAACACAAATTTTCATTCAATGCAAAAAAAGGGGCAAAACATTTAATTTTGTTCAAGTTCTGACTATACGTTTAATTTAATAAATACATGCATTGCAGGCCTGTGTTAGTCATCTTCGTAAAACGGTAAAATGCACTACAGTTCTCACAAAAGAGCTTACTTTATTATCTTGAAGATTTGCCTCACTGCTTTGCTGAGTAAAATATTTTTGAAGGAAAGATGACGTCTTAATATGTAGTGAATATCTACAAAGAAATCAGTTAAATCAGGACAAAACTGGACGTTTGTGATTTATTGGTAAATAAAGTATACAAAAGTTGTGTATTTCAGTGTATTTCTTGTATTCGTTTTGGGAAAAACGTTTGATGCCAATTGCCAAAAAAGTACAAGGTTTACGTTTGCCATTTCTGGACATTCATTTATTATTATCTAGATGCCATCAATTATATATAGCCTATACAAAATATGCGATTTCTCAGTTTAAAATATTATGTAAAATGACATTTCTCAGGCAGAGATGTGTTCTCATGTCACTGCTCATTTTTTCACAACCAATAAACAAATAGAAACTCAACCCTTTTTTAGGAAATTGTTCTTAAAGAAGTATTGGCTACAGTATTTTTTGCTATTAAAACATTACATTAATTAAAAGTGTGATTTTTTTTTTCTTAGGAAAAATTGCAAATTAGAATTTCAACAATGCATTAAAGAGGGGAAGTAGTACTCTATCAAATTAATTTTATAAATTAATTATAAAAGACACACATTTAAAAAATGTATTTAAACTTACTAAAAACAAATAAGCCAAAACCAATCATTAAAAACACAGGGTAAAGTTTCTCTAATTGAAGAAACATCCATAAATAGTCAAAAAGTAAGTTCCACCTACAGTAACCTTCAGGGCTCAATACCTAATGAAATGAAAACTCTATTGAAAACTCCTGGAGATCTGTCAGGATGACTAAAGCATTCCTTTTGGAAGCAGCCAATAAAACAATTTCTGTTCACACCAACCCCTCCCGTCTCACTCACTCCATTCGCACACATTGCCCACCACAAATGAGCCCCTTTTTTGGGTGACTCTTTAAGCCGCATAGATTCTGTTTCTCTAGCGTCTCTGAGAAAGTAAACTTTGAGTGACCCTCCAGGTTAGTTTAGTCTGGGATTTCAGCATCGTTGGGTGAGTGGATGCTGTGGGATCAGGAACTGCTTCAAAGAAGAGATCACTTGCGTCAGGAATTCTCTTCTCTCACCAAGGGCCAGCAGCATTCTTGACCCTTAAAGACTAGTCAAACATTATTGAACGCTTCCCTTTTGTTATTGAAGAATCGAGCCACCACCTGATGTTGCCAGAGGAGAATCTGTGTCACAAGAAGCCACAAAATAACTCTATTGTCCCTAAATAGAGAGTTTGGGATCAAACCATGATGGCATTGGAAAATCGGATTCTTGACTGACAGCAGCTACAATTCAGGGTCACTGATTGAGATGTCACAGATCTGACAAGTGCATGGGCAACAAGTCTGAAAAAGAAAATCACACTGACAAATGCAAAACTCAATATTACTAATAAAACTTTTAAAAAGGCTGATATTAAATATAAATAATAAAAAATATAAAAATATATATGTAGACACACAAATTAAATACGTTCACTTAATTTCTAGTGATACCATCAACTTGAATGCACAGTTACTATTTGAACTGAACTGAGCTGGACGATTACATCACTGAATCAATGATGAACTCACTTTAACTGAAAATTGAGCGTTTACTGTTTTGCATTATTACACACTATTTTTCATACTGAATACTGTAAAGCTGCTTTGACAGTCTGTATTGTTAAAAGTGCTATATAAGGTGACTTTACTTGACGTTATATATATATATATATATATATATGTGTGTGTGTGTGTGTATATAGGTATGTATGTATGTATGTATGTATATGTGTATATATATATATATATATATATATATATATATATATTAAGATGTCAAGCGATTAATCGCGGTGTCATCAAAATAAAAGTTTTTGTTTACACAATATATGTGTGTCTTCTGTATATATTTATTTTGTATATATAAAGACACACGCATACAGTATATATTTTGAAAATATTTACATGTATTTAAAAGTTTATATTTATATTCATATAATTTATATTATATAAAAATATATTTAATATATAAACATTTTTCTTAAATATATACGTGCACATGTGTTTGTATTTATATATACATAGTAAATATACACAGTATACACACATATATTATGTAAACAAAAACTTATTTGGGATGCGATTAATCGCGATTAATTTTGTAGCAATATATATATATATATATATATATATATATATATATATATATATGTGTGTGTGTATGTATATGTATATATATACACATACACACACACACACATATACATACACAATTAAAATATTACTTCCTTTTTTCACAAGTTGTCTTTTTTTTAAAGTATATAAATAACAAAATATTTATAAAATATAAAATAAATTCAAATATTTATGAAATAGCATGTGTGTTTGTACACACACATTTAATGTAATAACATTAAAAGAAAATTGTTGAATGTTTGAGTAGTCTTTAAGCATCCAGAATACATTAAAGACTAGTTTATAAGATGTCTAACTTGGTAATATGAAGGTAATAAAATGTATATATACACACATATGTGCATGTTTTTTTTTTAATTATATAATTTTTAAGTCTATCCTTTTTTTTTTTCAAGTTGTGTCCTTTTTTTTTTTACATTTAATTGTTCAATAACTTTTGACTAGCCTTTTAGTGTCAAGAACAATATATATTATACACTATATTACACACAAACACACACCATTCTTGACCCTTAAAGACTAGTTCATACACAGTAAAAAAAAATAAGCAGAATTTTGAAATAACTTGAATTTTGAAGTACAAAGAACTTACAAATTACATTAAACTGGCTTAAAAAATGAGTTGAACCTTGTCCAACTGATAAATTAAAGTTGAAAACTGCTTAATTTATTTTGATGAGTTAATGTAAAACACGTCATAACTTACTGGTCTTTTTTTTTTTTTTTGCAGTGTATAAAGTCTAAAAGCTAATAAAAATGTTCAAAATGGGAGGAAAATCATAAACCCATTATGTCCTCTGATACAGGATTATTTTTTCCAAACAGGAGGATTACTGTTTCAATTGTGGGAATTATTGTGCTCTTCTCATATTGCTCAGAACACACCTGCCAAAAGAACGCCGATAATGAAGTGTAGACAAGCCGGATCAAGCTAAAAGAAATATCAGTTCACTTCTTAAAATGACAGCATTTCCGACCTGCTCATCACTGCTGTCTGTCTCAGTACAAAGTCAATGTCTGCATGCATTAACCAATCATTCAGTCATTGAAACAGTAATATCACACGCACACAGGAGCTGCATAACCAGCATTTCTCCCTCGGGCTGGATTTACCAGTCTTTCACACCTGATCGAGCATGATGAAAATGAGAAAATCTTACCTTTCAATGCTTGCTCTTTCTTGAAAGCATGAACACGGGAGAGCAGACTAGGCCCAACCTAAAATGATACCTGGAGAACGGCAGATTCTGAAACACATTCAAGTCCAATTTACACAGGCATTACTCATATTTGACGACATTAAATTGCAGAGCAGAAGTGAGCATATAAACCATAAGGAGGAAGAAACATTCACCTTTTGCGAACGCTCATTTTGGGGCTTACGAACACACAAGAGCCGATTTCAGAGAATTGTGTTACCCGACCAAGCTTGCAGAGAGCTGTAATTTAGTTTGTTGTTGTCACTTTGAATAAAGCTGCTTTCTCCTTTGTCTGAAATGAATACTGAACTCACTGACCAGAACAACACAATGTTTGAGTTAGTTTAACATACTACGCTCATTCTCACCAAACAGCGTGTGTGAGAAACAGAATGATTCATGTCTTCTCAGGGCACATCACCTACAGTGGAAGTATGACTGGATGCACACATTAAACATTCAGATTCCTTGCGTGAGAAGACAGACAACGCAAATGAAACAGCCTGCAGGTTAGACTCCTATCCAGTTTAAAAAAGGTCAAGTGTGCATGTGTACTTTACATAAAACACATTCTGTTCACTACTTATAGTTAGCAGATCACTTCATTAGCTTTCAATACATCGACCAAAATCCACAAAGAATCAGGATGGAACACTGAACCACCATATATCATATTTGAACTAATTATTTAACTTGATCAATCACAAACAAGAGCACAGATTCTTGTTTTCTCTCATTGTGCAGCTGCAGAGATTACAATCAGCATTTAATTTCAAGGTTCAATGGGGGAAATAGCCATAATCAGAGATGTCTGAAAACCTCAAAGAAAACAAAAACAAACTCTACAACATCTACTGTCAGTACTTCAGTGTCTCTGCACGTCATGTAGCATCCAGACAGTTCCTCAAAGTGATCAGTGAATATTCTTTGAGTCCTTTTAGAATACATGACCAGTCATGTGACCGCCACTGGCTACATTCTCATGCACAACAGACACAAAAAAAAAGCCTCAAGCTCCAGTGAATTACAATGTTAACCCATAAGTAGTTCATCGGCAGTGAAGATGTTTGGGTCAATTCCTCATTGAATCAAAATATTTCAAATAATAATTTGTAAAAATCCTGACTGCAGTAATCTGGAAAATAACTGGGTAACAATAAATTGGTGCGATGTTATTTTACTCCTGTCATAGGATGTTAAAAGAACAGTGTAAAGCAATAAATGAAAATCCTGTCATTTGCTTACCCACATATTGTTCCAAACCTGTATGACTGTAATAAAAAGAGAATTTTTTAAGAATTGCACTAGTCGCTCAGTCCGATTCATTAACAAATCAAAAATGAATCAAACATTGCTATACCCCACCATGATAGATTTTCATTAAAAATTACTTAGATTTCTAACTTCAGCTGTCTATAGAAGACTTGCTATATAGCACACAAATCATATAGACCATCTTTATGAAGCTTTTGTGTCCTTTTTGAAGCTCCAGTCCTCATTCAGATGGTCCTTAGAACAGTGTTTCATAATTTCTGTTTGGAAAACACTAATGCAACTTTGGAACGACATGTGAGTTTATATAAATAATGTAAGAATCCTTTAAATTTACCTTTGCAGTCATGTATTAAAAATGCAGAACTTCCATGCGAAGAGGCCATGTGCTGGTTTGATGATGTCATGATGATATAGTCACCCACACATGAAGGTAAAAATAAATTTAGAGTGGCAAGACACATGCATGTTCATATATTCTTTATATAATGTATATTAACCTAAATCTAATACAGCATCAAACTTAAAAATGGGGGGAAAGTGAGAAAAATAAACAAGTATTAAACCAAGTATAATCAATTTGGGTACAAGGAAGAAGCTGGGATGACGGGCTGTGACTCTGAGAACCTTGGGAAAGGAAATGGTCCAGCGTTCTCCAGGAAATGTCTCTTTGTATGACTTTTATTTATTTGTCATTTTTTAAATTGATATTTTTTGTCTCATTTCAACACAAAACATGTCTAAAAAGCAGCCGCAGTGAGAAGTCCTTGTCTGTGAGGCTGGCTGTTTTAGACTTTCACACCTCTGCTTGTTTTTTTTTTTTTTTTACTTTTCGGTTACCTTACGTTTTGGGTGGAAAAAGAACATTACACTGCAGTTATGGGAGGAGAGTGATCATTTATCCATGTGCTTGTGAAGGCCTCTGTGTGCATAAAATGTACACTCAGCATTCATACACAATGCACTGTGTGATAGTGTGTGAAGGCTTGTGTGTATGTGGGTGTGTGTCTGGTCGCTGTGGACATCATGCTAAAAGTTCTTTGCTTATTCTTCTTGTTCGCCTCAGGACGTCTCCGATCAGTCCTACTCTTTGGCCTCCAGGAACAGGGTCTCCTGAGGGAAGAGTTTAGCCTCCACCAGATTCCACGCCGGGTCTAACTGCGTTATCTGGGAAGAGATGAAGAAAAAAAAAAAGCAAATTTGAGATGTTTTTCAATGGTTAAGGAATAAAACAATTGTGCTAATTTTAAGGCCCACTTATACCAAGGACGATGACTTATAACAACATATAACAAAAAAAAAAAATCATAAATTTAAAGGGGACCTATTATGCAAAATTCACTTTTATAAGGTGTTTGAATACAGTTGTGTGGCCGCAGTGTGTGAAAACAACCAGCCTACAATGGCAAAAAAATACACCCACTCATTTTTTTAAATAATCCCAATAAATCATAAACACTGAACACGCAATTCCAGATTTCTCCCTACGAACACGTCATTGTAGGAAGAAATCCCACCCATTTGTGATGATCTCTGCCCTATTACACACAGCCCTGAGTGAGAAGCAGCAGTCTGCCATTACTGTTTTCTTGATTCAGAAATGTCCTGTTGCATTCTACATGTTGTCACTTCTTCTAGTGTCTCTCCTTCACTGTCCGATTCCTGTTCGAACATATAAGGCTGAACACCGCTACTGAGAGTTTCTGACATTTTCAGTGTGTGTGAGATTGTCCTGTTTTGTTGTTGCCGGTATGCCGGAGCATGAGCTCTTGAAGCTCCGCCCTCTTCTGAAAAGGGGGCCGGGAGTACCAGCTCATTTGCATTTAAAGAGACAAACAAAAAACAGTGCATTTTGGTTCATACTCCAAAAGTGGCAATTTTAACAAGCTATAAAAAATATCTGTGGGGTATTTTGAGCTAAAACTTCACACACTCTGGGGACATCAGAGACTTTTACATCTTGTAAAAAGGGAGATAATAGGTAACTTTTGAAAGAATAATAATAAATAATAATAATGCATTTTATTTAATGGTGCCTTTGTAAACACCTAAGGTCACCTTACAGCAAGCAAAATAGTAAAAATAAAATACAAAAAAGTAACAATAGACAAACAAATCCTGGCAGCATTACAAAGTTCAAAAGCACAACTGCATACATACATCATAACTACTAAGCAAATAGTATGGAAGCCTGTTTATGCTATGGGATAAAAAATGAAAAATGTAATTGTGACTTTTTATCTCACTATTTGGACTTTCAATTCTGAGAAGAGTGTTAGAATTGACTCTGAAAAAGTGTCCAAAATGCAATATATAAACTCACAATTTCTCACAATTCTAACTTTTAGCTAAAAAAAAAAAAAAAGTAATTGCAACACTAAAACACAATTCTGATTTCTCCCAAATGTGAGTTTATATCTCACAATTCTAACTTTATTCTCAAAAATGCAAGTTATCTGGCAATTGTGACTTTTTTCAGTTTATCTCTCGCAATTCTGAGAAAAAAAGTCACAATTACCTTTTTAATGTGTTTTTTTATATATATATATATATATATATATATATATATATATATATATATAAATCTTATGGTGGAAACAAGCTTCCACAGAGTAGCAAAGTCCACATCAAAACTATAACAATAACAGCACAGATGAATGATAGAGTTGGAATCCCTTTCAGAATGATTTTTTTTTCCAGCTGATGAATGCTAAAAACACTGACAGCCAATCAGAATCTATCTTTTTTTTAAGAACTCAAGCGTTTCAAGCAGCAGACGACAGAACTGCAGGATGCACTTATAATAAACCGAACGCTTTATGGACGCTAATATAGTTAGCATTATAGTTATTTTTCGTTCTTGATATGAACAGACCATTATTGCAATATCAAGATTGTAAAAAAAAAAAAAAAAACAGATCATGAGGTGTGCGGGTTAAGTCTGGCCATTCCTCCTAAACTAAGCGATGTGTGGGGTCCAGCCTTCTGATGTCATTGGTTAATGCCGTAATGCGATAATGTCCCCGTGTGAGGTACGTGTCCTGTTTCCCTTTGGGATAGTAGCTGTCTGTTATCGCAAATGGACCGATCCAAACCAAACACAATAGCAACGGGGTGAGAACTCATCAGCCACTAATAATCTCCATGAGTGAAGCCCGACTTCATTATCCAAGAGCAATGCAATCACTGGCCATACTTTTAACAGCAAACTAACTGACATTTGTGACGACACGACCATCATCCACATCTCGGTTCGGGGATTTTCTCAGCTGATGAGGAGTGACGAGCGCTTGTGTAAGCGGCTTGCGATCTTGCGCCGAGAGAGGAAAGGAGAGCGGGAGATGATGGCTGTATTGTAGTGAGCTAATAGCAGAGCGTTCTCTTGTTACACGGGGCCTTTGCTCACACCTGGGTGTCCACACATCGTACGGCCACAGTGCTCAGGACAGGGGCTTAACTGCAGCCTGGTGACAGGGCTCTGATTAAGGCCTATTCTCTGCTCCGAAGACCCCTCCAGCTCTACGTGTTTGTAATTAAAACACAGAGCTGAAAGCAGCTGGACTGGAAGGTCACGGGGTCGGAAAATAAAGCTGTGTATAGTGTAATTTCTGTTAAAGAGGTCAGGACACTGGACAATATTAAAAAGCTGATGGAATAAAAAGAATATATGCAACATACACTGAAAAAAACTAAAAAAAAAAAAAAAACTTTCCATATTTCATGGTTTCTAAGGTGTCATGGGTGCTTTTCTTACTGGCCCAAATCAAAAAGCCTACTCATTATTACCACAATAATGATAAAAAGCTCTTTAATGTGCTTTTTGAGAAACGGAGGAATAATAAAAATTTTCTGTGGTAACTGGCAGCATGCCACATATAGATATCACTGAATGAATGCAATATATCATGAAATCATGAATAACAATTTGTATAGCATCTAAAGCACAGATTAACCTTAATAATAACTATACTATTGTTCATAAATGTTAATTTACATAACTTAAATAGCTAAAAATGTATGTACTGTTCAAAATTTTGGGGGACTTTTTACATTTTTGAAAGCTCTCGAGCTCACCAAGGCTGCATTTACTTGTTCAAAAATACTGTAAAAACAGTAATATTATGAAATAATATTACAATTCAAAACAACAGTTTTATATTTTAATATATTTTAAAATGTTTATTCCTGTGATGACAAAGCTGAATTTCCAGCAGCCATTACTCCAGGCATCAGTGTCACGTGACTCTTCAGAAATCATTCTAATATGCTGATTTGGTGCTTAAGAAATATTTCTTATTGTTATAATTATATATCATTTTGAAAACAGCTGCGCTGCCTAATATTTTTGTGGAAACTGCAACAGATTTTTTGTTTCAGGATTCATTGATGAATAGAACATATAAAAAACAGTATTTGAAATAGATTTTTTTGTAACAATTTAAAAGTCTTTACTGTCACTTTTATTAAAATATGAATACATCCTTGCTGAAAAAAAGTATTAATTAAAAAATCCAACTTCTGAACAGTATATGAAGAAATTAACAAATCAAGATGAATAAAAAGTACTTTTCATTGTTAATTTTTGATACCTAATTACACACACATATGCTGTCAATAAATTTTATTTAACTTGAAATATACTTTAAAGGCAGAATTCTGCTCCTTAAAAACAATAATTCTAATGTCTAAAAACTAATTTTACATTAAAAAATGAAGTGTTTTGAGGTCAAGGCCTCATCGGGACACACCCGACATGAAGCACTGCGCAGACGACAGTAAGTTCAAAGCGACAACGTATTATCGGGTGGGTTTGACATCTCGAAGGGGGGTAGTACAGATATCACACCCACTTCAGCACATTAGCTGTGTTGCCCCAAACCTCATTTTAGCGTGTGACTTATGCCTTTTGTTTTTCAATCTGACCTGAGGGCACAGGAGGGGGTAGTACGTCGTAAAAACACGTAGCTCCCACCAGGATGCCTTCCCTTTCTTTCATACGAGCGCTTAAGAAAAACTTCAAATAGAAATGAACCCGAAAACCTGCTATAACGCCGCAGCATCAGGTAGAAGTAAATGAGGTTCTAGGGTGGCGCAGATGTGTGCGCGTGTTTGTGTTGATGACTGTTCTCTTTTAAAGGGGAATGAGAGAAACAAGGTGGCACTCCGATGGCAGGAGACAGATGCCATGGGTGATTGTTTACATTGTTATCCAATTAACAGACCATAAGAGGAGAAGCATCTGTCAACAAACAAAGCTGTTGTTTTCCTCCACTCTCCCTGTCTTTCGCTCTTTTTC
>JAFVLL020015512.1:0-63342 GCA_021397915.2 Tor tambroides
TTCTTCAAAACACTGGCACGCATGTCAACTTGAGAAATGCCACCCTATTCCCTTTCTGGCAGGGCCCATGGCTGAGCAGATGGCATGTGGATGTCAAGCACTTCCACTCCAATGTATTTATTGCCATGCGCCCCCATGAAGGCAAAAAAAGCAATATCTGAACCCATCCATTCTACCGGTCGAGGACTGGAAATGTGTCTAGAGTTTGTGTGTTTGTGTGTGAAAAGATCACCAAGTTGTCAGATTTGAAGGACGACACTCAGCACCCCAAGCGACAGCCTTCATCACCGGTGACATCACCTTCTTGCGTGGCTAATGCTAAACAGCACAGCTGAGGCTCATCGAAGATGAGGCCCTGTGTATTGCACAGCCCCCCTGGTGGCTGTTGATCCAAGTGGGGCAATTATCTTGATAGTGTGCGAGGCACCAGTAATGAATAACTGATGGCAGGAGCAACAAATGAATGCAACCAGTGAATTAGGGATCAGGAAAAAGGAAGGAAATGGAGTGTCCATAACTGTCTTGGTCTCTCATGGCATTAGAACTGAACACACCTGAACAGGTGTTTGATTTGGAGACCCGTAGACCAGAGAGGACAGTGATTCTCTAGAGATCCGAGGGCTGTAACAAGTCTATTTCTGGTGTGGCCAGAGATGGAACAAAGAATTCAGGTGGGAGATGACTTAACTGAAAAGCACACACACTGAAAGTGTACTACACTTAAAGCAACAGGTCACCCAAAAATGAAAATCATTGGCATTTGCTTAGCATCATCATGTCATTCCAAGTTACACAAGTTTGGAATGACATAACAGGGTGTAAATGGTGACGGATTTGGCATTTTTGTGTGAACTATTTCTTGCAATGTGCGCACACAATCAAAAATGCATGCTCATCCACTTTCCACTTCCTTTTAACTTCCTGTCTGATTCTCTATCTGTCATTGTCTCTGTGTTTCCTTTTGTCTTTTCTCCCTTGGTTTTCTCTCCACCCTTCACACATACAAGAAAAACACCTCTACAAAACTCCACTGGCTGTGCATCGATCCTGGCTTGTGTGGTTGTGAAAACAGATTTGTGACGGTCTGATCTCTGTTCACGTGTTTGCAAGTTTGGACTTACAGGATTGTAACCTTGTGTGCCAGAACCCTTCAACCTTACTGGTGATGTTTGAACTCTAGGGTTAATAAAAGTCTAACCAAAGTCAACTCCATTCAGTATCCAAGACAGCAAGGCGTTCACACCAAACTATTGCTGTCTTGAACTCTCGGTCTCAGATGACCAGAGTCCATTTGCAGCACCCAACCTTCCGAACAAGTGCAATGAGAGGGAGGCACAACCTTTGTACCAGCATATCATCAATGTTCCTTTGATTTTGTGGTCCAATTTATAGCTAATGATGGACCTTACAATCCAGTCACCAACTGTTAAAAATGAAGGCCAAAGCTTCTCTTGACCTTTAAGACTTCAAAAGGTCTTGGAAAAACTCCACGCTTATTTCTGCCTGTCTTCATTCTGGCTACACTGACACTTTTGATCACTTGTTCGACTACTCTACACCACTCCTACAAAAGCAAGGAACAGCAATAACTACATATTATCCCTCAGCAGCTCCCTAAAGGTAGTTACTTTCTCTATTTGCTGTGGAGAACCAAAAGGGACAGAGGAGGAGAAGGCAAACTCAAAGCTGGGAAAGGGGAGGAAAAAAGAGGCCACTTGAATCCAACTCAATCAATATGTCCTTAGAGACCATTGTGGGATTGTTCTTTGTCAGTCGTGCGAAGGCCAGAGAGTCAGTCACAAACCAAGTCAGAGTTTTTCCCAGAATTCTCTTCAGCTGTGTGTTTTTTTTAAGGAACTAGTCTTTGACTGAGATTGTTGACCTTCGGTGAGTATGCGTGTGTCTTTGACTGTCTCATCTTTCTGTTTCCCTCTGGATCCAAACCTTTGCTCTATTGATCTGTTCTTCAGACATTCATTTATTCCTCTGAAAGTTGTTGTGGTGTTTAGCTGTGCAGTCAAATGGATGTGGTTAATGGAGCTCCTGATGTAGTACGCATTTGTGCAAGCGAGTTGAGGGGATGAGATGGTGTTGGTGATTGTGGGAATTCAAGAATGGTGACTGAGGCCACCTGAACACCTTTTTTCACCCCATGAACAAAAGCCAGTGAAGCAAGCCACTGAGTCCAATTAAACTGCTATTAAATCGAACCTCAGTGTGTTCCACTTTCAATTTGTCTGTGAAGGACTTTTTGCGCTCTCACTTTAACTTGCCAACTGAAGTGACTGTCTCTTCTTCCGCTCCACAAAGAAAATGACTGACAGCTCTCGGCTTGGCAGAAGTAGTGGGGTTAAATTGTTTTTCTTTCTTTGCTAAACAAATGGATCAATTACATCAGCAGCTACCCAGGTTGCCGGATCTGGGAGTGTTCGGTTGGTTGAACAGATTCGGAGTTGAGCCCACAATGCCCTGGGAAATTAGTATTTGGAGCACCAGTCGGGGTATTCTTGAATTGGCAGGCTCATTTTGGAACACTGGCAGAAGCGTTAGGACAAGAACATAATGCTCCATCATAGCTTGCGTCGTGGCACAAGAAGATCACAATATAAGCTGGCAACTGAACTGCAGCTGGGGAATGTGTCAAGGCTGCTTATTTGATGAAATTAAATGAGATGAGCTACACGGATAAGACGAGCTGAGTCATTTGATTGCTTGCATTTCACTTTTTTTGACTCCAGTCTTTATGAGTTTCTGAGTCTTAGAGGACTCCCTTTAAATGCACTGCATCTACAAGTCATACATTTGAGGTACTTCATGATTATGTGGCCTAACCTGAATTTCCTTGTTTTTATCTTATTTGAAAGTGTTGAAAATTCTCAGCGTATATTTCTTGATACTGTTGGTTGATCTTGGTTGTGAATCTTTGTCAGCATTTTAAACACTTAACAGTTTTGTACTCTAAAAAGCTTCAGTAGTAAATTGGACAAATGCTAACTGCTAAATGCTAACGGTCTTGTTAACACTAATAAACAAACACACAGGTCTTTCTTATGGCTTCACTTGTCGGAAAATGATTGTAACATCAGCCACAATTTCACATCCACTGCTAAATGCACAAGGTGACAGGGTTGGACATCTATAATTAAAATAAGTTTTGTTGTCCATGATTTAACCATTAATATTGTTGATTTTGTATGAACTAAATGTTTTAAAAATCAGCAAGGTCAGTTATCTTTAGATCACGCTAATTGGAACTATTCTCCTTTTCCTTGTGTGCGATTTAAAGTACTAAATCCTCTGTTAGTTAATTATACTTAATTTCTAGCAGGCTGGGATGATGAATCGAATGACCTCCCTTCTTCTGCCTCTAATCAGCTCTTGATTAATCAATTTCTAATCAATGCTGACGGATGAACTGTCTTGATGTACCATTTAGCAGGCGGAGGGGGCTCCCCCGTGAGTCTGGTGGATGATGCTTTAGAATGACAAGCGAGTGATGCCAGACAGAGGTCATTAATGTGTATTTCACTTCAAAAGTAGAGAAGTGCCAACAAGATGGAGCTCTTTGGGTTTCATGTAAGTTCAGATCAGAGTGTGGTTTGATCCAGGCTTTAGGAGATGGGCCAGTGTGGGTTAGTGCAGTTGTTTGAGCTTCTCTGGAGAGATTTACTCTGTATAATGTAACATCTCTGTACTGCGGTGTTCAGCATAGCTATGGACTGAATGCTTTATTAGAAAGACATGTTACAGTTAAGTTCAACCAAAAACAAAAATGCTCCTTTGCTCACCTTTGCGTTGGTCCAAACCTGTTATAATTTTCTTCTGTCACGGTTGATTAATTGATTATTTATACTGTATAGTGAAAGTCACTGAAAGTGTTTTAGACTCCATTGACTTTCATTTCACAAAAATGGTAGAAAATTCTTTAGTGGTTCACACAATGAAAAAACTACATACTGTAAATGATGACTGAATTTGGGGTGAACTATCCATTTAAGAAAATAAAGTGTGATTTCATTCTGAATTCTAATACTACTAATGCGACTTTTTACATTTAACTTGACTAACCTGGTATGTTTTGTCAGTATTAAACAAAAGCAGTTACAGTTTGTAATGGATTTGAGTGTCATGTCTATTCAGTTGCATCCCATGAATCTCAAGTTCACTTCAGAACATCAAGAACATCATTGTTCTTATTTATTTATTTATTTATTTATTTTAATTCAGCCACCAGTCACTGTAATGCTATTCTGCCATAAAAAAAACCTTGGAAACTTCTTATTCAAGTTAACTGCTTAGAACAGTAAGCACATGATGAGAGCCCTTAAACCAAGCGAGACTGTTGACAAGTGGTGTTCTCGGAAGGTGCAAACACCCATACAGCATGAGAGTGAGATTGAAAGAGAGAAAGAAATATGCTTGATAAGACCCTCTGTTGTTTGTTTCCCATAATGCACAGCACAAACTCTCCTGGAATACCTAATCAGCTAACACGCTTCAGCTACATTGTGGAAAGTTATGAACTAATGAGCTAGCCTTCACACATCTGACCTCACACTGGAACTGATGTGAGACTTTTTTCTTCTCTTTCTCAGTGTGGCAAGAATTCCAGCATCATTTGGAGTTTTGGTCATTTTCTTGTAGCCTTCGAGGTGTAATGTCAGGACAAAAGTCTGGAACAGACAAAGAACATGAAAAAACATTTCTCTGTTGTGTCTTAAAGGACACCTAATGGATTTTTCTTGCTCTCTTGAAATAGGAGTTGATGTACCATGTAGACATAGTCTTGTTCACCACACAATGCTTCCCTTTACTGTCCATCTAGACAATATATTCAAGCTTAGCTGCAATGAGTCATTCAGAAATTTGCAAATTATGACAAAACTACAGTACCATATGCATATTAACATATGACCGCCCTCCATTCAATTATTACCATCTATTTGGTTTTCAGCTCAACCTGATGAAGGGCATTGTAAATTATGCTATAAGTTTTAACATGCAAAGATGTTAGCCAATCAAAACCAGGGTCATTTACACGTGTCTTAAAGGTACAGTAGCCAAAAAAAAAAAAAAAAGTTTCAAAAGTGGTTCTGACTGTTTTTGGTGTGAGAAAAAAAAGTTTGACCATCTAAAGTGGAGCAATGAAAATGCTTTAAAAATACTAGTTATGGCCAATTTAAGTGTAAAAACAATACATTTTCAATTCAGTAGTCTCTGGGAGACATTGCAAAGTGTTTAAAGTCATACCTACAGTGTCGACAGTTTCCAACTCATCATTTTTCTTTCAGCAGAAAAGAACGGGATGGTTATATTAAATCCACAAGTAAATACATTTAAAGGGACAGATCACCCCAAAATAAAAATATGAATTTCTTTCAAAGGAAGATATTTTGAAGAATGTTGGTAACCAAACTATTTTTAGTCCATATTGACTTCCAAAGTAATATTTTCCCTGCTATGGAAGCCTGTGGGAACCAGCAGCTGTTTGATTGGCACATTCTTCAAAATATATTTTTTTATGTCCAAAAGAAGAAAGAAACATGAGGGTGAGTAAATGACAAAAATTTTCATTTTTGAGTGAACTATCAATTTAGGCCTTAAATTAGTCAAGACCGCACACTCTCAGAAAAAAGAAATGGTTCAAAAGCTGTCACTGGGGCAGTACCTTTTTTAAAAGGTACGCTTTTGTATCTTATCTAACCATAAATGTGCATATTAGTACGTTTTGAAAAGGTACCACCCTAGTGATAGTTTTTGTACCTTTTTTCCTGCAAGTGCAAGGCATAATAAATGGCCCAACATATAAGGGTATAGGACAGTGCAGCAATGAAATTTGCTTGACCTTGAGTTGAAGCAACATCCCTTTTAAGGCAAGTCAGAGCACTTGGTAGCAATCTGGGTAGCTTCTTGGTAAGAAAGGGTGGTATCTTTTACAAAATTTAGACAATTTCCTTTGAATTGTGAAATCATTTCTTATGTACTTACTATATTTCTTATGATCAAACACCAATCTGCACATCATTAGTCTGTGGTCTCATATTCTAGATTGGGTTTGACCATTCAGTTCATTCCTTTTTTTTTTTTTTCTCCTTCTGCCTCTTCTTCTAATCCTGATACAGAGTCTTAAGGTGGTTGGTGAGTGGCAGATATTGATTGTTTCCTGTCAGGACTTATTTAGGGCTGGTGAGCCCTTTTAAGTTTGTTGCTGCCTCACACAAAATATTTAAAGGAAACAGTTCAAGCTAAAATTAAAAACATGCCGTCATTCTCACCCTCATGTCATTATAAACTTGTATTACTTTATTTCTTTCCTCCTTTCTGGACCGAAAAAGTACCATGAAAGTAGTTATATTGTATCTTCTGAAGCCATACGATAGCTTTGTCTGAGGAACAGACTGACATTTAAGTCATTTGTCATTTATGCTGTTAAACCCTTTTTGGTTTTAAATCACAGGACTTTATATGAATCGCACTGGTTCTTCCTATATGAGTGCATTGTGATGATTCAGACACTGTATGATAAATAAAAGAAGAACCAATCTAGACAGAAGATTATTAATGATATAAAACCTCAGAACTAAGAGCTTGTCTCATCAATCAGGCATGAAAGCAATTAAGTACACTATGTTACCACTAGTAACAGGGCCTCTTCTAAGTGAAATGACCTGACTGTATACAATATGCATTACAGTAAAGAGTCAGATGTTATTTACACATCCGTTTAAGAGATATAAATCTATTAAATATTGCTGCAAGTGCACAATTACAGAATCATTGTGTGTAATTACTATGCTAATGGAAAACAAATTCATGTTTGCTGGAGCAGCACATTTTTCTGTAATGTAAGTCTTTACTGTCACTTTTGATCAATTTAAAATTTTTCAAAATCTTATAAAATATATCTTTTATTTCTCATTTTCTTTGGATCATTTTCATTCTGAATTATTGACTTCCAAACCTTGATCCTTCCTTCAAAAAAGTGTATGAAAGAAATGAATGACTGATTAGTAAAAGAATCATGTTTGGAGTCAAATCTATTTAAAGAATTGTTTGATTCAGTTCACAAGATCCGTCTGAATCATTTATTCACAAATCAGAACGATGTTCCATAAAAGTATTCGCCATATAGATTTGAAACAACATGAGGGTGCGTAAATATTCATATTTTCATAAAATATTCTTTATGGTGCCATCAACAGAGGGAAAAACGATGTATTTATAGTTCTGAATGATGGATAAATCATTATTTCTGTCTTTTGACTGATGTGACTGAAGTTAAACACTCATCAGTGTAAATAAGATCAAATGTATAATTGTTTTCCCAATTCGGAGGGAAACGAAGACGTTGAATGCAAGAACAGAGACATTAACTACAGCAGAAATGAGATGACAGTTATCTCGAAAACTTCAAACAGACGTGAGTGATGAGAGGGAGGAACGACTTTCCTGACGAGCAGAATGAGAAGGCGATGTGAAGAGGCAATTAAGGAAGGAACGGAATCGACAAATACGAGTCTAGCCATTATTTCGCCCTCCCTGAAGAGGCAGGTGCGTCTGCAAAAAAAAACAACAACAACAACTGATGTGCAGTGGGTTTTTGAAAACCTCGACATGCAACCGACAGCTATAGACAAACGTTTATGCTTTCGCCATCAGTGGCTGTGACAAGTTAAAAAGGCCCTTGCGTTTTGAAGGGCTTGTTTTTTTTTCCCGCTGCAAGCGCGTTTATTTACGTTGGCTTGTGGAGTTCAAGCTGACAGTTAAGCAGATCAAATCCTCTGCGATTAATTGACTGTTCTCTGCCATTTTATTTCCATTTTCGAGAGGAAAATGGGAAGTTGAAAAGTCTTTTTGGGATTAAATGGGCTCGCTTAGAAGAAACATGTTTATTTTTACACTTAAAATGTTAAATGTTTTGTCTAGATCTATGGTAACAATTGACTTTAAGCTTAAAGACCCACCCAAAACTGTCATCATTTACTCACCCTCATGTTTAGACCTGTAGACTTTCTTTAGTGGAATACAAAAGGAGATAAAGAATATGTGACCCTGGATCACAAAACCAGTCTTAAGTGTCAATTTTTCAAAATTGAGATTTATACATCACCGGAAAGCTGAATAAATAAGCTTTCCATTGGTGTATGGTTTGTTAGGATCGGACGATATTTGGCCGAGATACAACTATTTGAAAATCTGGAATCTGAGGGTGCAAAAAAATCTAAATATTGAGAAAATCACCTTTAAAGTTGTCCAAATGAAGTTCTTCGCAGTGCATATTACTAATCAAAAATGAAGTTTTGATATGTTTACGGTAAGAAATTTACAAATATCTTCATGGAACATGATCTTTACTTAATATCCTAATGATTTTTGGCATAAAAGAAAAATCGATAATTTTGACTCGTGCAATGTATTTTTGGCTATTGCTACAAATATACCCCAGCGACTTAAGACTGGTTTTGTGGTCCAGGGTCACATACAGGCCTAGGCCTACCTGCTTTTTATACAATGATGGTGACCACAGCTGTAGAGCAAGATTATTTGTGAATAATAACTTAATTTCAGTTCTTTCCGTAAAATACTTTCCGTAAAATATAATTTTTTTTAATAAGTAAATTGAATTTATTTTTATTAATTTATAATTAACAATATTAAATAATGTGTTAGGTTCACAAGAGCTACTTTTATAGAATATGGCCAAATTGAAGTAGGCCTATGCTAAAGATAGGGCTGCAAAACAATTAATCGCGATTAATCGCATTCAAAATTAAAGTTTATGTTTACATACTATATACTGTGTATATTTATATAAATACACACATATGTATGTATATATATATATATATATATATATATTAAGAAATATATTTGTATGTATATTTATACTTGTATATAATTTATATTATATATGAATATTTTATATATTAATCTATCATATTTTTCCTTAATATATACATGTACGTGTGTGTATTTGTATATACATAATAAATATACATAGTACACACACATGTAAACAAACTTTTATTTTGAATGTGATATATCGTGATTTAATCGTTTTGCAGTCTTAATGCTAGATGAGGTCAAGTGGCTTTCCAACAGCATGTTTATTTATGCTTCAAAAGGTAGATAGTTGAGACTGTCTGGCAAAATATATTGTCAAGGTTTTTATCACGGTCTTGTCAGACTTGAGCTTGTAAGTAAATTTACTTTTCCTGTCAATATAAAGCACCGTGAGGCAAAAAACTGATGCTGAACCTTTGACAAAAGGAAGCAATTTATTGAATGCCACATAAACCGACTCGAGAGAAAAAGCGTATTTATTTCAGAAAGGTTAAGTGATATTTCACACTTGTGTGTGTATCGCATTAGCCCCACATTTAGCACACAGGTGCTTCTTGGGAAAATGAATTAAAATAACATCAAAGGACTCATTTCTGCATACTGCAACCCCATTGTTGTTGTGTTTCGCAGTGTTAAATGTTGTATGTGCACACATGGTTCATGTACGGGGTCCTGCATTGGAAACACGTAGGAAGTGAGAATGACAGATGGTTCTGTTCCTCCGCTCTGTCAAGCAGGCTTCAACCCCACGGCTCTGTGGCTCCGTTCCTCTGTATCTCTCATGATGAGGAAAGATGGGGCAGGTCAGCGCTTTGACAGAGGGGAGCAATGTGAAACAGACACCTGCCTGTGTCGTATGTATGAGTTTCTGAGTTAATAGGTGGAAATGGTGAGGCTCTTATAAATGATGGCGAGGAAAAGTTAGGGAGGGAGTAAGAAAGAATTTTTTTTTTTTTTAAACACCCAGCTGGTTCTTGTAAGAACTGTTAAAATGAAAAACAACAACAACAACAATATATATATACATACATATATATATAAAAAAAACAATATTATTATTATTGTTGTTGGTATTGTTGGATTGTACAGTAAGAGAAAGAATGTGTATTAAAGTAAATCAATTTTGATTCATTAAGTCAAATTTGTATTGCATCTTGCATATTGCATCTGGTGCTTTAAGGAATAAAATAACTGCTTTTCCTCTGCTAATGAATGATATTTGAACCAATGTGCTGATCTGAAGAATCTATAATGTAACATCAAGAACCTTTTTAATCTCCAAAGAACCATTAAGCCAACTGAAGAAGCCTATACAGCATAAAGTGAGTACATAAATAAAGTTTAGATCTGAACAAACTGCTTTGGTAACCTAATTTGGCTTTTTCTCTACACCAACCTTATGTTTAGAAATAACCAGATGAAATTGGTTCTGTATGTTCCAATCTCTAAAGAGGGATTTTCCTAATGTTTCTCTGTAAATTAGATAAGGCTGATTTCCGCAGGAAGGGGAAGTGGTTCTGTATTAAATGATAACTTGCTTCCAGTATATGTGCTATTGCTTGCTGTTTTAACCAGGGCTTTTAACATGTTTGCTCATCTACTAGAATGAGGCCAAATTGGGGTAAGCTAGTGTAGGATGAAGCTTAAGTGATTCAGCATCAAATATTTATCGTGTGACCACATTGGCGATTGTGGGGAAAACAAAGTGAGGCGTGATGTGCCTGCATTTAGCTGTGGTTATTTGTAGCTGAAGTGCTATTTCATAGTACTATTCCTCCATTTGTCTTAGTGGCCTACTACATTAAAATGGGTCATATTGCATCATTTTCATTTTTAATAGCATTATTTTTCTGTATTAAACTATATTTGTGTAATACTTGCACACTGAAACACTTCAGGCTAAGGATCCCTTGGTGGATAGAGAATCTCTGTTACATATTGTATCAAATAGTGTTGCTTATAATCCTGGCCTATAATAACATGCATATGGTGTTATATTAACATTATGATAAATGCACATCAGTAATGATTATTTTAATGGCTTTGCAAGACATTTAATTTTTTTTTTTACACACTGTGGGAGAGACAACAAAACATTATTTAATCATTTTGCTTTTCAGCTTTTCTTGTCAAAAAGAATAAAATAAAAATGTACCTGTCAGTTTACTCCTCCTTAGGCCATCCAAGATCTAGATGAGTTTGGTTCTTCATCAGAACAGGTTTGGATAAATTTATTATTACATCACTTGCTCGCCAATGGGTCCTCTGCAATAAATGGGTGCCATCAGAACGAGAGTTAATGAAAACATCACAATAATCCACACGATTCAAGTAAATCAATTATTGTAAAGCTGCTTCTTACAAACACATAATTAAGATGTTTTAACATTAAATTGGCCAAAATATCCATTGGTGCATCCGGAAATCGAAAAGAAAGGAAAGGACGTGACGTGTGGTCAAGTATGGTAACCCATACTCGGAATTTGTGCTCTGCATTTAACCCATCCAAGTGCACGCACACACACAGCAGTGAACACACAACCGGAGCAGTGGGCAGCCAATGCTACGGTGCCCAGGGAGCAGTTGGGGGTTCAGTGCCTTGCTCAAGGGTCTCACCGCAGTCGTGGTATTGAGGGTGGAGAGAGCGCTGGACATTCACTCCCCCCACCTACAATCCCTGCCGGACCTGATAGTCAAACCCGTGACCTTTGGGTTATAAGTCCAACTCTCTATCCATTAGGCCATGAGTAGGTACTACATTTCGATTTGAACTTACTTCACGACCCTTTAAAAAAAGATGTTCTACATCCACCATATCAAAACTAGAAACTTTTTGGACTGTTTTCACTTGTAAATGGTGCTTAATTTCATAGTGCATATTTCTCTCCTGATTCAGATAGCTTTTCCACTGGCGAAAGCAATATTATGGATAGAGGACTCAAATTTGTTCAGATGAAGAAACATACACATCGACATCTTGAATGGCCTTGAAGATGAATAATCTTTCAGCAAAATGTCCATTTTGGGTGAACTGTTCCTTGAATTTTGGATAAGGAATATTGTATTTTTAAAAAAAAAATCACAGAAGTTAGTTTGAGATAACTGTAAACAGCAGGCCTTGCTGAAGACCCTTGCCCTACAATGTTAAGGGTTTTATTGAATCAGTTTGAAATGAAAATATGTAATTGAAATGTAATCTTTGTCTCCATGCCAGTTCAGTACTTCTATATTAAGTCCTGTCAATACTAATGCTAATGGCATATTCAACATTTTAATTAAGCGATTAACAATGCTTAAAATAAAATCAATACAATTTGTTGAAAAAGAAAATCCTTTTCGCTGTTACACATTCCCTCCTCTGTTCTCTGCAGTGTGAACATTTCCTGTCTAGTAAAAGTTTTTGTTTTGTTTTCGTTTTTTTGGATTACGACACTCTCAAAAACAATAGATACTGGTGCCAGTCATCATTACTCATTATACGATAATTTTAATGAGAAATTTGTTCCATTGTCATGTCTATGGAGACCCAGAAATGTCTAATATGTCACAGAAAAAAAGGAAGAGAGAGCTGTAGAAATGAGATTGTGAAGGGAAGGATGGGGTTCTTTTCTTTCTGGTGTTACAGACCACGGTGCTCTCAACAGATAAAACGCATTCCACACTAAAACTGAAACAGGATGTGTGTGTTTGTTCTACTAATTGCATAAATAAAAGAATGCACCTGTATTTTAAATAATATTTTAACTAAAAGGATTATAAAATTTCTACATTCATTTAAAGGCATATTATACCCAAAAAATGAAAATTTGCTGAAAATGTACTCACTCTCAGGCCATCAAATGAGTTTGTTTCTTCATCAGAACAGTTTTGGAGAAATTTAGCATTACAGCTCACTAATGGATCCGCTGCAGTGAATGGGTGCCGTCAGAATGAGAGTCCAAACAGCTGATGCCTCAATGCCTCAAATATCTGTAACAAAAATATTAATTGTAAACATTTATTATAATATAATAAATAGTATTCATATCATAAACTGGTCATGATCAGCCTGTTTATTTGTTCGTTAACCCACACAAACATCCTTATGTTGACCTACATCTATGGGCTTGCAGTATCTATAAAGTTTTCTCACTCCATAAATTATGTTATGTACTCGTGCATGCAGTCGTAAGATATGAGTTTACTATCAGTCGAGGTGAGCAACTGCATACTGTTTACTTTTTTTTATTTTTTATCTCCGACCAATGTCACGTAAATTCTTTCATCCTTGCAGGTAGCTTTATCTGCAGACGGTACAGACACAGTTAATCACAGATACTCTCAGGACAAATAAAGTCCAATATACCTTAGGACAAGAACCACAGATGTCAACAAGAAATTTGCGATATCTTTCTAGCAGTCTCTTGCATGTTGGTTTTTCCGTGTTGGGTAGATCCTCAAATACACCAAACCGATTTAGAAGTGCCCAGGTGTGGATAGGAGTGAAGACACAAGGCTGGCATACTTAGTGTGGCCTATAGGGAACCAGTGCCCTCATAGATCTTGTTTTCGGACTCCAACAAATCTTCTGCTTAAGCGCTAGCAGAACTTGCTGCTACAGTGAAGCCGTCAGCCACAGCGCTGGTGATTTAGTGTCGAATGTGCAGATGGATAAGTGGTTACACATTAATTGTGTGAGGCCATGGTTGGGCAGGACATTTTGACTCTGAACCACTCAGAGTTCAAAGAGCAGGAGCATCAGAGATCAGCTTACAGTTGAATAAAAACATGATTCCACAGCAGAAGAACAAGAGTTCATGATTGTGACCCCAAAGGGCTGTTTTTCCCATTTAGTCTGAGGAGTTTGTACTTATAAAATGACAATTTTACCATGCTGCCAAGATATCAGATATAACTATTTCTTTTTTTTCGTATTGTTTTTGTAAAGCTTCATAATAAGTTTTGTTAGCAAACCTATAAAGCTTAACAGATCAGTTGTTCATGTATGAATCTACTGGAGATACTCAAAATAAATAAATAAATAAAAGTATTTTTTGTATGTTTTGTATTCTTTTTGTAGCCAAGACTTTAAAGACAGACAGACAGATATAGATACAGTAGATAGATAGATAGATAGATAGATAGATATCTAATATAATGATTAAAATGTGTTACAATCATTAAGGAGCGTTACGTATTTGTTTAGGCGAATTCACAATAAAAATGTTTATTATTATTATTATTATTATTAGACCTGAGAAAACACAATAAATCAGTAAAAATATTTCATTAAAACATACCGTAAATGCTGAAGTTGTGTATACTTATATTTTAAGTGCAAAAAAGTATTTAGTAGCCTATTTCAATCAGATTTTAGTCAGTGTATGTGACTCTGGACTACAAAAACATCATAAGTAATTTATATATAATCTGAATAAATACGTTTTCCATTGATGTATGATTTGTTAGGACAATATTTGTCTGAGATACAACTATTTGAAAATCTGGAATCTGAGGGTGCAAAAAAAAAAAAAAAAACATAATATTGAGAAAATCGCCTTTAAAGTTGTCCAAATGAAATTCTTAGCAATGCATATTACTAATCAAAAATTAAGTTTTGATATATTTACGGTAGGACATTTACAAAATATCTTCATGGAATGATCTTTACTTAATATCCTAATGGTTTTTGGCATAAAAGAAATCTATAATTTCGACCCATACAGTGTATTGTTGGCTATTGCTTCAAATATACCCGTGCTACTTATGACTGGCTGTGTGGTCCAGGGTCACATATTTTTTTGTAGAAATAATTTTTTGTTTTTCAAAAATGACTAGCACTTCAGAACTTTTGTTCTTTCCCGAAGATGGACCCTTTTTATCATCTCAGACGTCCGTATTTGTTACGTAATGGTTGTACATTGTGCTTACTGCTTTGTACACTAGAGTTTGGCAGCAGTGTTTTTGCCTGTTGCAGAGTGCGTTATTTTCCGGTGCAGATTTGATCGCTTTTGCCGTTCTGCAGGTGCGTCAGTTTTTAATCTGCCCAGTAGGTGGGACTTGATGCTCGGAGCATGGACCTCTCTCTCGCTCTCTCTCTCTCTCTCTCTCTCTCTCTCGCTCTCTCACACACACACACACACACACACACACTAGACTGCGCTCTGACGCTCTAGTCTTCAAGCCGGAGCTCCAACAACCTGGAACTGCGCGACAAACAGCACCGAAGAGACGGGGAAGCTTGTACCATGCAGCCCGGAGAGGAGGACAGCCTGGGACCGTTGTTTTTTGAGCCCTTTCTACATTGACGGAGTATTTCCCCCCTCTTTTCTTGGGGACATTACTGCCGATCTCATTGATCTGACATACCTTCACTCTCATCCACGCACCCTCGCGCGCTCTCGCATCACCGTACGGATATCCGTTGCCGCTGAACATTAGTGAGGAGCTAAAACATTGAGGGGAGCACCTGGAAACATGGATATATTCTCCATCCCACCCCGCGTTTGCTGGTGGAGGATCCTGTTTCTCCTCAGCATCTTCCAAGATTATATGAGCTCCATGCTGGACTGCCCACCGACCTGCCGTTGTTCTACCACGAACATCTTTTGCAATGAGTCTTACCAAGGGAATTTCTTTCCCCTCCTGGCACTACAGGACACCGTGAGCGATGGGAATACCACTAACAGCCTCCCGGACCTGTTTGAGAACATCTCCTCCATGTAAGTCAAGCGCACAAGTGTCCATCACATGTTGAGTCCATGTGTGCATTGAGATCAACTCTCAGCCTCCCACTCACTCCAGGCTTTGTGTTGGTGTGTGGGATGATTAGAAGGGTTTTAATGATGGGCAGTAGCTAAAAATGATCTTAAATTGATAGAAAATGTCAATTATACTTTTGGATTGCAATTGAATGTCCATATTAAATCAAGAATGAAAAAGAAACAGATTACTCCATGTACACGAAGTATATAATCAATGTTAAAAAAATTCAAAATAAATGACACCTGATTGGGTACGATTAATTGCAACATCTGAGCTTAAATGCATCTGGTTTTTTGGCTTCACAGAGAGGAGTCTTTATAGAAGCTGCTTTGTATTCAAGACAGGAATCCCAAAAGGAATTTTGTCACATTCGTGAGCTTCGTCAAAGGTGCATTGTGCTATTAAAGAGAGCGAGAGAGATAGAGGGAGAAAAAAGCTTTGCATGAGTTCGAAGTCACATACCAGCCTATATTAACAAGTGCATGGAGATTTTGTAGTCACATCTCATTTTTGCATTCATTTCTGGGCTGATGTTCCAGTGTTTGGCTTCTATTAGAAGGTTAAAGTCGAATAAGTAACAGAGACAGAAACATTAATGTTGTAATAGCTATATGATGGTGTTTTTGATGGTCTCTGATGGTTTGGGGATAAATAAGAGAGCTGCGTAATGGCCCTCAGCTGATCTGAGCAACTAAATAATAACGCCTGGAGCAAAGGAAACATTAACGTTGTTGTCTTCAACCGGCTTTGGATACCAAATAATGACATGAATTGCAAAAGCTATTAGTTTTGGCATATTAAGACATCAATTCTTCTTTCTCTCTCTCAAAGTTTTCCTCATATGGGCCATCTTGTGGTTCAACACTGGACACACCATCAGTCCGGATCTGTTTTCATTACATAATATCAATAATTTAAGCTACAAATGTGCAAAATGCGAGACAGATCGTGTTCTCGTTGAATAATGTCAATGCTACTGCAGCGGTGAGAACAAAAGAGTACGTTTTGGTGAACAAAAACCCGATTCATGATTGATTCTTTGTTGGGAATTGCCTACAAAGGGATGCCATGACAACTCTAAAGCGCTTTGTGACGGATTCACTTTTTCCCATCGCATTCTATCAAGGAAACTGCATAACAGTGTATGCAAACTGATGTATGAGCTCAACAGGGAGACGTTTTTACAACCCTGTCTCCAGTCACTGTGTAAGGCCACTAGAGGGGATAGTGGTAACCTTTTCCAGCATCTAACTTGACAATCCAGAGTGCACTGATCAGGAAGCTTGTCTCTAAAGTGGCAAGTCCTTTCTCGCTTATTTGCTTTTGGCTAGTTGTTTGCTTTAAAGATTTCATTCTGTGCAATAGCTGTAGAGATTTCAGCACCTTCTGATGCTGGACAGCTCCTGTAACTTGGCCAGTTTTTGGCACAATCCCAGTCCTTTGCTGCCCATTTTGGGTGTTTCTTTTATTTGACACCCAATCTTGGAGCCTCTACTAATGTGTTCATGATATAAATCAAAGGTGGACATCCAAAATGTGATGTGGGGTACTTCAGGAGCAAAACTGAAAGTTTTCCTGAAAAAGAGGTCTACATTTTTAGTCGGCATTCCCAGACGAGTCATCAACCCACTTCTATTGTATTCGCTCGACCTTGACCAATTTACAAATGATGGCGATTCTCCTCCTTCAGGCCAACTAGCTTCAATGTTACTATTAGAGGCCAACTGAAACCTTGGAGGAGACAGGGGCAAGTTGTCACATGGGGAAGTTGTCATCTGGTCGGCAGTACATCCAATTAATTAGGTTTCGAGTCAACAGAAATGTTTTTACATAAATGTCAGGTCGGGGCAATGTCACTTTTTTATATTTATAAATGCAGTTCATTAATTACAATTTTCTCATTTTTGCCTCTTTTTTGCCATTTCACATACTTCATATTTGTTTGAATCTGGCTTGAGAGCTGTTAAATTGCTCATTATACTGTCAACTAATTAAATGCAGGTTCCTACTGTGACAACTTGCTCCATATACAGTTATGTGATATGGTAAGCACACTAGTTTGGGGTCAGTAAGATTGAAGGTTCACAATGAAGATTATTTTTTTAAAAGAGGTCTCTTATGCCCACCAAGGCTGCTTTTATTTAATCTAAAATACAGTAATATTGTGAAAAAATATTATAATTTAAAATAAATTTTTTATATTTGAGTATAATTTGCTGAATGCTGAATTACTCCAGTCAGCCATTACTCCAGTCTTCAGTGTCACATGATCCTTCATAAATCATTCTAATATTCTGTGATACGCTTTTTCCAGAATTCTTTGATGAATAGAAAGTTCAATAGACTGCAACAATGTCAATATCTTCACTGTCAATTTTGACCAATTTAATACATCATTGCTAAATAAAAGTATTAATTTCTTTACATTCAGTAGCTACTTTGTAGCCATGTTTTGAAGTATTTGTCTATACAGAAACTGACTGACTTTTGAATTATTTACACTAGAGTAAAACGTGACAACTTGTCACTTCTACTTATTAAACAGCGCTTATATGTAGTATTACAGCCATGATGTTTTCACTCCTGAGAACAGAAATGATTTAATTATACAGTATGCAAACAACAAAGGTTCCTTGCATACTGGGACTACAGCTTAAACAGAAGTTCATATCTTTTGTTGTGCTAGCATAGCTTTATTACAGAGGCTTTTTCATTTAGCAGTGTCTAAATGAGTGTGTATAATTAAGCATCTATTGTTTAGAATATTATTACTTTTTAGGTTTACAGTGGCCCTCCAAAGTATTTGGAAAGCTTAATCATTTTATATAATCAAGTTGCATTTAAAGAAAGATAAAATAAGCACCCTTTCTATAAAAGCTAACACCCCTGTTTGTGAAATGTGTTAAGTTAAAACAACAGTTTAGATTCAAGTATGACACTTGTGTGTACTTAATGGAAAACTAATTTCATACATTCACTCAAAATCACCTTTGGATGTAGAAAAATGAAGTTGGTCCTGTGAAAAAGACTTTGCAATAGATACCATGCAATTTTAAAGTTTTTTTTGGGGCCACTATATAATATAACTAATGAGAAATAGTATTTGTTGGCATCACAACTGGTTGAGGTCCACCCATTTTTGCAGTTTTGCACATTTTTGAGTGAGAATAACCCAAAGTAGAGTTTGTCATGCTTGCAGCTTTTACAATCTATGGTTGTTTTTTCCCCCAGCTTTGTTGTAGTCTTCTGTATGTTGTGCATCAGAGTAATCGAGTATCCTTAGTGTTGCTCATTTGTTTTCATCAAGCCTATCCATTACACTAATTGTCTTTTTTTGTACTCTCAATAATGGTATTTCTGTATTAGCAGCACTATTCTTTTATTTTGCTAATGGAATGTCATAATGCATGGCCAGAATATGAACAGCATACCAGATCCCTCTTATTTAAATATGTAACAACAAAAAATGCTCAGTGAAGTCAATATGAAAGAGCCTAGACTGCTACTTTGCCATTGCATTTATGATTGTTCTGACTTCTAGAAAGAGTACAAATATTGCATTTTAAACAGCAATGATTTATTCACTATTGCTAATTTCTGACACCTCAAATCAGAGTTTTCTAAGAGATTTAATAAGAATATTGTGCAGTTTAGATTATGTATGTATGTACCTAGGTAAATTAAAAAAAAAAAAAAAAATATATATATATATATATATATAAAAATTTACATATGTTAAAGGAAATTTATTCATTTATTTATGAAGGATTAACATCTAAAAAATATTAATTTCAACATTATTTTTAGTTTATTTATATTTGTACTTACTGTATCTATTTATTTATTAAAGTGGTAACAATCTTAAAAAATGTTAAACTTTTAATTAAATTAATTAACTTAATTTATTAAAGGGTTAATAAAATTAAATTAAGGTATTTATGTATTTATTTATAAAAGGGTCAGTACCTTAAATTAAGAAAATATATATTAATTTAAATATTATTATTATTATTTTTTTAATTTATTTTATTTAGTCTTTTTTTGTTTATTTGTGGCACATACAACATTGGACTCTCTCTCTGAGCAAACAAGTCGCTTACTATTGTCGATTGACCATTCAGTCTCCATTCAGCCATCCCAGGGGTCTCTGATGGTCGTCTGAAAGCCTAATTTCATGTGTGATTAAAAAGAGTGGATTAGCAACAGTTTCAGATAGATCTAGTTGAAAATGACTCCCTGAAATCTAAATGGCGCTACTTTGGAAAGATCTCCGAAGCTCAATTACGCCGGAGCTTTCAAAAAGCGTTTTCAAAGTAAAGCGGCCGTTGCAAATCGGCACCTATAAAAGCCATCAGCAGTGTCACGTACCTGCTGATAGATGGAAAAGGCATGAAAAAATAGGTCGCTCATTGAAGAACATTTTAATGGAAATTCAAACGGCGCCTACTGTATACTGATATGTTGTGCTCGTCGTTGTGCGTAAGAAAGATTTTTTTTCCATTTTACTTCGCTCCCCTGCCTGCTTGATTGCTGCTTTCAGGTAATCAAACAATAGCTTCAGGGCACAAATGGATCTATAATTACGCTCCTTATGTGACGATCAAACTTTCTTTCTTGAGCAGGAACCAGGAAGAGTTAGTTGCCGTTTAACTAGGTAAAACGTTGACTAAGAGTTTGTAGATTGGGTTTTTGGTTTGGTATTGCTTGACGATCCGTGACTCCTAAGGTGTCTTTTGTGCTGGTAGGTGTGGTTATGTGCAAGGCCAGCTAATTTCAGCTCGGTCTGTCTGGTCGTGGCTGCTGGAAACCGTGTTAGAAGCTGTGAAATCATCCATGGCATATGTTGTGCTAGGAGAGGCTGAGAGAGGTGAAGAGGGTTGCTATCGGAGTGGCGTATCTAAGGAAACGCAATAGGATCTCATTTGCATCAGCTTTTTTTGGTCTCATGCCCTGGTTGTAATACCATCTGTGGGAAAGGTCATGGGGATATAGGGACACTATGGAAATGCTTGTTGTGCGTGGGCTTCATGAAATGCATGGAATATTTATAGAATTTGTAGATGTCACATGAACGTCAATAAGCAAGTGTGAAACCTTTACAAACAGATGTGATGTACGAGAAATCATTTTATGGTTTTTTAACTAGCTTTATGAAAACTAAATATAGATGAAATAAATATTTACACTTAAAGATAAAACTAATATTTTAATTTTTTTTAAATGTCATTAGTTCTCTTTGGGTCTCTGACACTTTTTATTTGAGTTTATTATTTTATTTTATTATTATTTTCTTTCTGTTTATCGACTGGTTAATACTATGTTCAGTTTTCATTTACTGGATTTTGATTAGATCAGAGGAATATATTAATCTTTCTTTCTTTCTTTATTTAAGGGTTAGTAATGTCTTCATTTTGAATTGAGGAAAATTAGATTTATTTTATTATATAGATATTTTTTTTTGTGTGTGTGTTTAATTTATAAAAAGGGTTAAATCCCTTAATATCGCTAAATATCTTAAATTTAGCAGAAATTGCAATTATACAGCCTATTTATTTATAAAAGGGTTAGTAATGTCTTCAATTTAAATTGAGGAAAATTATAGATTTATTTCATTATATAGATTCCTTTTAACAGTTGTGTGTTTATTTATAAACGGGTTAAATCCTTTAATATCACTAAATTTAACAGAAAATTACATTATAAAAGGGTTAGTAATGTCTTGAGTTTGAAGGAAAATTCTAGATTATTTTCATTATTACATTTAGTCATTTAGCAGACACTTTTATCCAAAGTGACATACAAATGAGGACAATGGAAGCAATCAAAATGTATGTATTTATTTATTTATAAAAGGGTAAACATCTTCAGTTTCAAAGGAAATTACAGACTACTTTAAACTATTTTGTGTTTAGTTTATTTATAAAAGGGTGAAATCCCTTAATATCCCAAAATATTTTAAATTTCAAATAAAATTACATTATTTATTTATTTATAGAAGGCGTAATATGCTAAATTTAAAGATAGATTCATTTTATTTTAATTATTGTTTTATTTATTATTTCGTTTTCTGTTTATTTATTTGTTGCACATACAGAATTGGACTCTCTAAGACCCAAAACATACAGGATGTAGAGTCATTCTCGACTAAACATTTAAGGATGTGAACAAAAGCACGAGGGAGGGTTAAAGGAAAGCATCCATTGATTTAAAAATCGGCTATCCTATTTATTTTATCCTAATTACCTGAAGCTCATTTTACATAGTTTAACAACCGGAAGCTAAACTACCTCGAAAAAGCGTATAGAATTCAATAACACCAGCTCTGCTCCTCTTTGTCTCTGCTTTAGTTTTAGTAATTGTTAGCTCTGTCTTCTTTGCAAGAAAATCAAACTGACCTCATGCATAACAAAACTACTTCTGTTTGAAAACTATTTGGAAGACAGGCTTATTGGCTTAAAGGCCTTTTCAAAGACAAAGAAGAGCTTTTGCAATTGTTTGCTAGTTACAGACCTTGTGAAGTCTAAGCAAAGTCCCTGTTTTATTTACTGCCTATTTATTTACAGAAGCACAGGTGCAATTTGACAATTTTGAGAGCCTTAGGTGTCGGATCAAAAGGAAACTCTGTTTTCGTTTGTGTTTTCAGAAATGGTTGTTTGACATTCTTAACCTAGAAAACTCTGTCTTTGTAGCGTGTATTATTATTAAAAGCCCTTTTGTGACTTTTTCTTTGACCTTGAGAGGTTAAAAAGCTTTTTGTTTATCGTTACGCTATGATATTGGCGACTTAAGCCCTTGCATGAATGAGCATGTCATGTACGTTATTATTTTCAATAATATTTTTGACACGACAGGCTTTTAACAACCCGTTCAAACAGCCGAAAGAATGCAAAGCTCTTGCTAATGTGCAAATTATGGATTTTGAAGAAGCACATGACTGATCTTGGGGCGCGCTGGCGTGGACTGACCCGCTACTGTCCCGAGTACAGTAATGGGAAGCGTCCATTTGTGTGACCCCTGATGTTCATAATGTGTCTGGAGGCCCTCTTTATGATAACCATAATGGCAGAAAGATCAATATAGAGCAGGCCAACCTCAAAGACCCTCATGGTGTGGATGCAGATATGAACGTGTGACACAGTCAAGGTCTCGCTGTGCTACGTTAATCAGGAGACTTTCCCAATAATGGCTTTGCTCGTTTTTTCCATTTTAGGTGTTGTATTGGGTGGCTGCCTTCAGTCATTAATAATCCCGGCGTGTCATTGAAATGGGGCCGTGTGCTATTGATCGGAGATTCTTTCCGTAACATTAAAATGGGCCATTTTGGTTATGTGAGGTTGATGGAATTTGTCCAGAGGTGGACATGTTTACGAAGTAGATCTGGTGCATGGATCAGCATATTAAGTCACACCAGTGGACCTCTGTTTGTATTTGACATGCAGAAACACATATACATACATACAAAATAAATACAAATACATATTTGTTCTAATTTTTTTTTTATATCCCTCCTTCTTGCCGCTGATCTGACAAACATACGTCTTATTTACAATTGTGGGTAGTTATAATAGTTGTATTTGTATCAGAAACGAAGAAAAAATTTATATTCATTAATAATAATAATAATAATAATAGTAAAAATGATAACAATATATTTATGTATGTAGCACTAGTAGTAGTAGTAGTGAATAGCATAAATAATAAATAAATTATCATTAATAATAACAAAGAATTTTCTTAGTAGTAGTAACAAATACAAAAAGTATCGACAACAACAACAACAATAAAAATAAAAAATAATAATAAAATGATTGGTAATATATTATTATAATAACATTATAATTACCTAGAGTAAGATTATTATTATTATAACATCAGTAAAGTAGTAATATTAGTAAATTAATATTAGAGTAATATTAGTAAAGTAGTAGTACTATCAATACATAAAGTTATTATTATTATTATTATTATTATCAATAATAGTAATAATATATAAATAATATAATATTATAATATAATGACATTATTATTATTATTATTAGTAGTAGTGGTAGTAGAATATATATATATATATATATATATATATATATATTAAATATCAATCCATAAAAATACATACAGATATAATAATGATACTTCTACTACTACTACTACCACTAATAAAGGAATTAATAATAATATGTTATAATATATAATAATATATAATTTGTAAATTAGTAGTAGTAGTCATCAGGAGTAGTAGTATCAATATATGAAGTTGTTATTTAATCAATATAAAATTATTAATAATACTGTAATATTATAATATAATAATAACAACATAGTTTAATAAATTATTATTATTAGTAGAAGTTGAATATAAAAATCAACTTGTAAAAATACATACAGGAATAATAATAATAATAATAATAATAATAATAATAATTTATACTACTACTACTACTATTACTACTAACCACCTATGAATAATAATAAAACAAAAATTCATTTTATTAATGGGCACCTTTCAAGACACTCAAGGACACCTTACATATAATAAAATACATAAACACTAAATGAAAAACAAAACAAAAAACAATTCACAATAATACACAAAACTATATCAGTCAGAATCAGCTAATCTAAACTGAGTTTTAAGACATGATTTAAAAATTGAAAGACTAGAACTGTTACATATATCTTGAGGTAAGGCATTCCAAACACTCGGAGCCGTTCAACTAAAAGCTCTACATCCCATGGTAGTCAAACGTGAATCACCTTTGTACATTTCGTGCCTGAGATGCAGCCATAATTTGATGATGATAATTTTGTGTTGTTATTGTATTAAACAAAGGCATGTGACAAGAGGCAGTTTATCAGTACATTCACCAGACTGCTGTAGCTGCTGGCTATGCGTGACACTAAATAACAGTAGGAAGTTGAGGCAAAATGATGGCCGCTGTTGCGTCGAAACAGTGTGGTGCAAAAATATGTGCATGCCACCCCCCCTCCTGCTGCTTCTACAAATAAGTTACACAGCGCTTTGTCAGACCCCACACTGAGAACACTTCTGTTTGCGTGTTTGATGGGGAATCGCTCCCTAAATTTAGCTGAATGCACTCAGTTGTAAGATTGACAGCCAGAGATCTCAAGGTCACATGGCGGTTTAATGTAGGTTTGTAGATATTTTGGGTAAGCAGGTCATATAACTGTTGCTGCAAGGTTTTATTTTATTTTATTTTATTTTATTTTAATTTTTTAATTTTTTTATTTTAATGTTTTATATTTAATTTAATTTTATTTTACTGTTTTATTTTATTTTATTTAGTTTTTTATTGTATTGTATTTTTTATTTTGTTATTTTATATAATTTTATTTATTAAATATTGTATTTTTTTTTTTTTTTTTTTTTTTTTTTTAAATCTGTCACAGTTAGAAAGACACTCACTTTATTGATAGTGTGAGAGGCTGGTTTTACATGATGCTACTCATATCTGTCATAATGCCATTGTCCTGACATCCGGAGAGGTCTTGTAGTGGTCATAGACCATGATAAAATATTGATCACTCTCTCCTTTCAGCACATGATAAAGCCTCCTTGCCTCTTTAGAAGACATAAAAATAAACTTCTGTCTCTTTATGACTAGGAAAATTGTAAATGGACGGTTTTTGCAGTTCTTTTGTGTGCCAGCAAGGCAATTTTTAGCCACTGTCGCTGATGAAAGTTAATGAAACACAAGCACATCCCAGCGATTTTTCCTAATTCAATAGAAAACTATTGATTGAGCCAAAAGTAATGGAATAACAGCGACAGTGACATTCCAATCTAGAATATTCGCCGCTATAGACAGAGGATAATACGAGGGAGGGAGCTTTGGGTTTCAATCATCGACGTGTTGGAGGTAATTTCGTCCGCTGCTGTTTTAGATTTCCTTCGTTTTCATTTTCTCTTTTTCCTCGCGCTCTCCCATCTTCGTTCTCATTTTTTTCTATCCCTCCTTCTTGCCGCTGATCTTTTATTCATTGCATGGCTAATGAAGCGCCTGATAGACTGTAGAACAGTGTGGATGATCCGCAGCAGTTTATTTCTCAGCTAGACAGCAGATGAGAGGCGTCCACAGGTAGGCAGTAGCGGCGTCTTTAACGGCATGCCCTGTTCATGCTTGCCTGCCTGCTTGCTTTTGCAAAGGACTTGAATATATTGCTCTTTTCCATTTTCATTTTGAAATAATGTCAGACCCTTTAAGTCTGATAGTAACATGCATTTTCATTGATTAGATCACACTGGATAACACTTGACTGCGTTGAAAGACAGAATCAGTCTCTGATGCACACCCACAGACGCCCACAGACCCTTCTCAGTCTAGTAAACTCTAATCTGATTGGCTATACACAACTTCCAAGAGTAAGAGCACACATTTATTTATTTATTTGTATTTATGTAATCAGTCCGTTTTGACTCCAAGTTAGGGGAAAAAAGTTCTTTCTTTCTTTCTTTCTTTCTTTCTTTCTTTCTTTCTTTCTTTCTTTCTTTCTTTCTTTCTTTCTTTCTTTTTCAGTGGTGTAATTAATTTAAGATAAATGGCTAAATATAAAATAGCTATTTTAATTTGTAATAACATTTCACAATATTTCTGTTTTCACTGTATTTTTAATCAAATAAATGTAGCTTTGGTGACCATAAAAGACTTTAACAAACACCAAACCTATGAATGTAATATTATATTTGTGCAACTTTATTTAAGATCTTTCTGTCTTACTTCCTCTGCTACATTTGAAATCTCCCTACTAAGCTTTACACCTGTAGCGTCTATAACAGGTAAGCCTGTGCATTCTGACTCAACATGTATTGACTTTGACTGATGCTCTGTAAAGCCGAAGAGGTCTTATAGGAGTCTGTAAGCACAGGGCTAAGGGCTTCCGTGTTGCCAGAGGGTCCTAGTTCTTTGTGATACTCATTGCTATTCACAGGAAGCCACAGCAGTAGGAAAACAAGAGTGGGCGTCACAAATGGGATTGAGCGTCTTAGAGGGCACCTGCGCCAGGCGGATGCAGGTTGGGTTTAGCCGTGTATCGCTGTTCCCTGAGAGCGCCTCGACTTTTTGGGGGCCTGTTTAGGATTCCAGGGCAGCTTTTCTGTGATGAAAGGCTAAGTGGGATTTTGCCTCCTATCTCGGGCATTTCTCTGTGTAATGAAATGTTGCTTTCCAACTGCAAGTGGCCGAGTCTCTATGAGGTCATTGTGATGGTGTCTTGAAAACTTGTTTTTGGATCCAAGTCGTAGGACTCTGGTATAAATTGACTGCCTCCTCTGCCAAGTGTGCATCAGGCTTATTCTTAGATGTGAAGTAACCCAACCACAGTGTGGTAAATCTTGTAGCAGCTTGTAAAAATAGCAGTTTTAAGCAAACTTTTATATGATAATGTGGAGATTTCATTAGCATATCATTTAAATATTCAGAAGTACCTTAAGACTTTGCAGTGTTGAGACTTTTAACAAATACTTTATTTTTTTCAGTTAAATATTGAAATATCCTTGAAACAATGATTATTTGTGAAGGTTTGAATTACTTGATAGATTTGTAAAACTTGGTTTAAATATTGTATAAGCAGATATTTTTACTGGAAACTCATTAAGAAGCCTTTTTTTTGCAGTGTGCGTGATATTCAGGTCTCATAAATTGCTAAATTGCGATTTTTCATTTTTAGGATAGCTAGGGCATTTTAGGTGGTTCTAGGAGCTTGATTAATCTTGTCAGTCTCTAGATTGTAAAAAATCAAATTTTTAAACAAGTGCTTCATCTGAATTTCCAGTTAAAATATGATATTATATTGGATTACTTTATAGATTTTTAAAACCTGTTACTAGTATAAACATGTTATGTAGTGTTGCCTAATGATTTGTAGATATTTTTACTGGAAAACAAGTCAAAAAACCCTCATAACTCATTAGAAAGCCATTTTTGTAGGTTGTAATATTCAGGTTTCTAGATAGGCCTCCAGTCTCTCATTCATTGGGGAAGTCATGGCCTAATGGTTAGAGAGTCGGACCTGTAATCGAAAGGTTGCAAATTCGAGTCCGGCAGGGATTGTAGGTGGGGGGAGTGAATGTCCAGCGCTCTCTCCACCCTCAATACCATGACTGAGGTGCCCTTGAGCAAGGCACCGAACCCCCAACTGCTCCCCGGGCGCCACAGCATAAATGACTGCCCACTGCTCCGGGTGTGTGTTCACGGTGTGTGTGTGTGTTCACTGCTGTGTGTGTGCACTTTGGATGGGTTAAATGCAGAGCACAAATTCCGAGTATGGGTCACCATACTTGGCCACATGTCACGTCACTTTCAATGTAAAGCTGTGGCCACTTTTCATGTTGTTCGGTGAGTTTTGGCGGGTGAAATCCAGTAATTTCAGTGGGAACTTCACGTGAGGGTGAAAGTTATCCCACACAGATTTTGCAATAGTTTCAAGTTTTTCATATGAATTTACTGTACCACATTGACCGACAGAAAGCTGCTTAATTTGAAAGTTACTTCTGTATGAGCTGAATCATACATCACTACACTATTGTAGACAATTTCCCCTTTTTGTCAGCGAAATTTCAATGAAAAAATGCTAATGTGACTGCACCTTAAATCTATGTGCTTTTTTTGTCTTTCTTTTTATCATCCAGTGAAAGTGAAAAATTGAGAGTCAGATCACTTTGAAAAGTATGAACACCCAACATCTCAAAATCGGATGAACTGAAGTGTAATAATAACCCAAAGTATGTGTAGTAAATAGTGACGCTTGCTAGCAAACACTGCTAATTAATTAGCTTACAGCATATAGTTGTTTACAAAAGAATTATTTATGCTAGCTGTGTGACTACATTTACCAAGAAGAAAAAAACCGTCAAGACAGTAGATTCATAGTCGTAGCTATTATCATCATCTCAGTATGATTCAAACGGTCATTTTCGTGACCGCATATGTGTTTGTGGTCTGGGCCGGTGTCCTGCTGTTGAAAAGATGTTGCCAATCTGTTTTCTTTGATAATGAAAAGTTTTCAATCTGCCTAACAGGTGCTCTGACCTGGCGATCTCATTTATGAGATTCAGTTTGTGGCGAGCGGTGGAGAGTGGCCAAGATCCAAGATCTACAGGCCTAATTACCCAGCTGCCGCTGAAGATTTTTTAATTTCCTATAACTGAAAAGGAGAGAACATTCCTGCACCTGGGTTTAATGGCAAATCTGTCTTTTCCATCTGCGAAACGGAGGCGTTCTTCATCATCTATCCTCAACACGATTGACCAAAGATTTGGAGAAGTTGTCGTCTATGAAATCATAGTTTATATTAATAGCTTGACGGCTCTGAAATTGTTTTATTTGCTTATCCGCACAATAAGGGATAAGTGGCAGCCTGATCCCGGATCAGTGCTCCCAGTCGTGTTTCATTTGTGAATTCAGGCCTAGACTGCAGTGGAGGAAAGCCTCGCAGAGGGTGTGGGCCGTATTCCTCCTCCACCGTGAGAGGAGTTTTAATGAGAGCACAGCTGATGCATGTCCTGCGCATTCATAAATAGCTCTCCACCCCCGTCAAACTCCCTTCATCCTCCATCCACCGGCCCACGGTGCTGGTATCAATATCCAGCAAACATGGTAAAACAGTACCATCAAACCGCAGAGGGAACAAGGAGTTCCTCTGCTGCCTGGTGTGCGTCGGGTCTGACATTTAGCGCCATTATCCTATTAATGTTCAACATAAATGCATGTCAGCTTTTGAGATGAATATTTAACCCATTTAAAGTTTTCTTGAAAGGTAAATGTGAAATTCAAACTTCTTTTGCTTCGTGTGCCACAACTGTTGATTATACTTTTAAATAGATCTGATGTGATTACTAGAATATTTTATTCTTAGATTTTTTAACTTATTTTTATTTATCAATCCAGACTCCTAAAGCCACCTGTCCTCAGATCATATGAAGTTAATACTTCATAAAGGCTGTATTAGAATATATATTAAATCTAAGAGATTAATTGTAAAAACATATCTCTTTTATGAGCTCTTTTGCTGTCTTTTGAGTCAACTCTGTCAGTTATTTATAACCAGGCAATATCAAATTCAGTCTTATTGAAGGTCTTCCTACCATATTTCACCTGCTGTGAGCTCAAAAAGATTTATATATGCGATATTTCACAACAGTATGTCAACTTGGGATGTACTGTACATACGTTACAGACGTAAATTGTTTGGTATTTTTACCTCATTTTATGTTGTATTAGTATAGCTAACCAGACCACAAAAATAAAATGGTTCCTGCATTGATAATTTATTGATGCAAAATGTGGTACTGTAAGATTTTCTGTCTGACAGTCATTCATTAGAGCCAGAAATTAAGTTCATTTAGTCATTCATTGAGGTGAATTCTGAATTCGTCCATTTTTATGATGAATATTTAACACTATTTGTGTGCCTCATGGTGTTCACCCATATTGAGTGATTGAGTACTTCTGAACACACTGAACAGATTACTCCAAAAGTGATTATTTGAAACAGATTCTTTCAATTTTGTAGTCTGTTTTATTCCAAGAATCATTTGAGATGTTGAAAATGGATGTGCAAAGCATCTAAATCCAGCTCTTCGCCTGGGACTGGCTGACAACTGACTCCCAACTGTGTCTCTGGGCAGCGTAGAAATTCCTGTTAAGTGTTTCCTTTGTAAAAACAATGTTATTTGGCTGTTACAGAGTAATAGATTGGGAAAGAAATTTTGAGTTTGACTCAGGCTTCAGATCGAAGTTTGTGTTTGTAGCGTTTTCGTAAGGTTCATTGATCTTCTTTTTTTCTCATGCTAGTGTTTTATTACCTTGCTTTGTATTCTTTCCAACACATCAGAGACTTTCCTGTCTGGCCTAGCTTTCATCAAGCTAAGACACCTACGAATAGAGAGAGAGAATAAGGAGACTGCTTTACACGTAATTCCTTTTCTATTCAAGTCTTTATATTGTTAGCATGGACTGCAGGGTGGCTCATTTTAAAACCTCCAGTGTATTTTTTTCTGTCGAGCACAAATGGCGTCGGCAGGTCATGCCTTTAAGTAAAAACGTGCAATTATACGACCATAATTTGCCATAATTAAAGCTTGAAAATTGATATGAGCAAAGTACATCAACAAAGGAGATGTAGTTCACGTACATTCATTACTAATTTATGAGGATATCTTGTTTTAATTAATTCATAATTGCTCTGGAAACTTGGAGAGCTCACCACTGTTACTTTTCCCTAAATAATTACAACCATGTCACCCAATGGGATGTTTTAGATTGGTAATTGGAATTTGATTTAAGTGACTTTTTAAATATTTCAAGCCCAAAGAATAAAACGTAATAGAACGTTTAAAAAGACTGAACATTTAATACTCTGATAGGTCTGAGCAATTAAGGGGAGTGTTAAATTTGATTTGGCAATATTGGCGAGGAGTAAAAAGAAGACTAATAACTATGGAAATAGGTTGGGTTTATCTTCAGCCGCCAGTGGTAGTGTGGATGCGTATGACACATTCAGTGCTGTGGTATATCAGAGCTTCCAGCATTTCCCGTGGGAACGCAGGACCCTTTAGGCATTTGCTTTTGCTTGGAAATGGCTTTTGATTTGGTTAGATCTCTGCCATATTACCGGGCTGGAAAGTGTTCAAGGCACACATGTTGGAAGACTTTCTTTGGAGAGAAGCTAACGTTTATGTGAGTTGATTAACTGTACGTGATTTTGTTTTTTTCCCGCACAAACTAGTTACTTGCAAACCTCACAGCTGACTTCAGTGTTCAAATCAATCATGCAGACTCAAGAAGTTCAGACTTCATGGATTCAGTAGGAGTTCTCAAAAATCACAGATGAATCTAACTTTTTACAGAGGTTAAAGGGCTAGAGTTTCTTTCCCCTGTTGAGCACAAAAGAAGATATTTTGAAGAATGTTGGTAACCAAACAGTTGATGGTAGCCATTGACTTCTATAATATGGAAAAAAAAAATACCGTGGAAGTCGATGACTACCGTCAGCTCTTTGGTTATCTTTTTAGTAATTGTTTCAGCGTCAGTGCAGTAAAGTTTGCATTCAACTGGTTTGACAAAAACAATCACATTAGTTACTGTACTACTTGCTAGCACAAACATCAAATTAAAAGTTGTTTTCTTGAAGTAATATTTAATATCTAATAGTATAGATATTTTTAGCTCACATATTGAAAGTAAATAGCATTAAGTCTGTTCCATTAGTGCAGAGTAAACAATGATAACTTAGCAACACTGCTAACATTTCTAAGCTGCACCACAGCAGTTCGGCCATCATAAAACCAGTCTAGCTGTTCTTCTAAGCTAAGTTTTTAGCAAGTAACTACTTCAGCCTGATTAATGCAGCCTTCACATGTAGTAGTATATGCTAGGCTAGGTTGCTAAGTGTACAGTCAAATGATGGTGTGTTTAAGCCCTCCTTACCTGGCAAGCTCATATTTTTGAGTTGAGAAGTTGTAATTACAATGTCAGGTGCATTTAGATTACTTTGGTGGGAGCAAGATGGCGGTGTACCTTTTTGCTCTTGCTCTACTTCCACAAAGTGATAAAGAATGTGCATTGGTGTGTTTTTCTTTGTTTTTATGCAGTTTATGAAGGTGATGCAAACTAAATTACTATGTATTCTATAATAGTTGTCAGGGTTATTATAGTTAACTAAAACTATAACTGAAACAAACTAAAAGCATACAAGAAAACTTTTTTGTTACTTGAAATAAAATAAACATTAACTGAAATAATATATAAAAAAAACTTTTCAGCTTGTTGTCAACACATTTCTCAATTTCCTTTACTTTAATTTGATACATTTCTCATTATCATTTAGTTGAATTTTAACAAATTTACTGCTGCATCTATTGTGTACTGCCATATTTTCTTACTGATATGCTTACAACTCACAAACTTGGGGCTCAAAGAGAGTTTCCCACTCTTATTACGACTTTGTGGTGCTCGTTCTACTCGTAAATGCAATCTTTCAGACGCAAACGCACCATAACAAACAAAGACATCAATTGTTGATTGACGTTTGTTCTGAATGCCAGACTTTTGTGTCGCCATTTGTAAGGAGCTAGGCATTTCTAGCTTAAATTATAAAGCCTTTGCTGATGGAGTCTCTTGCTCCAAAGCTTTAATTGCAGGTCTGTCGAGAGCGAGAGACTGCGAGAAAGAAAGATGAGAGATTTCGACAATCATCTCTCGAGAGTGGATGAGTTCAGGGATTGAGCATGTCTCCTTAATTCTCTTCGCTGAAAGACGCACCCCCCCCACACTTGTTACGAATACCCTTTAGAAAGAGCCGAGCCCCTGGATCATGTCTTTAAGTCCGACCCCATATCTGTCTATCCCACCTAATTGAATTGCTCAAAATGAGCAGATCCCGTCTGCCAGAAAGCCTGCATGCTTTATTTCCCATCAGCGGGTGAAGAGCACATGGGGTTTGATGGCGGAACCCTGATGTGCTCCCTGCCCGTCTCATCCCTGCGTCTACCTTTCAGAATTAGTTAGGAAGATGGAGAGAGACAGCAGTTCCTCGTGTAGCTGCTCAGCGAGGAGACGTCAGGGGCGGAGCGGCTCATGATGATTTCACAGCTGTCTGTGGAATAATTGAAGAGCGTGTGCTTGTGGGCTTGTAGAGCGAACTACATGCAGTGGTGGTGGTGTAGACCTGCTTCTGTGTGTGCTTCAGAGCCGAGTTGTGTCCCAAAGGTATATCTAGTGTAGTATATGTGTGTGTATATGTACTGTATGTGCACCCTGGTGGGAAAGAGAAGAGTCAAAGCCCCCCTCTCTTGGGTGCCTTTGCGCAAGAAGAGGGCAGACCCTGTGTTGCATTATTCATAAAGTTATTTCTGGCGAGTGCTATTGACAGGGCACAGTGTTGTGCTCTATCTCGTCACATTCGGAGAGGAGAATGAAGCCCAGGTTGAGATTGTGAACTGAGTAGCCACTCCTGAATCAGGTTTTATACCAATTCAGGACCTAGAACTAGTAAAAGTACTAATAACGTATGTAATAATAAGTAGCATTAAAATAATAGTATGTTGTAAAATAATAGTATATCTGTAATAATAGTATGTGTAGTTGTCTCTCTGTCTGTGTGTGTGTGTGTGTGTATATATATATATATATATATATGCATACTTGCTTATTTATTATTATTATTACTACTACTGTTAGTATACATTACTATTATAAAGTAATTACAAAATTACAAAAAAATAAATAATATTGAATTTAGTAATACAGTTAGAGTCAGAAAAGACTCATTAAGAACACATATTACAGTCTTGTTGCATTCAATTGGCATATGTAATTAACATTGTCATGCAAATTCAGAGATTGGCATTTTGAATCCATTTTTTTTTTAAATAGTGTCTGATTTTGTAGTGTGATATAATGGATCAAGAAAAAAAATGATATTGCAAATTTGAATACTGTGCACAGTATGTATACTATATACAATAGCAGTAGTTTAAGTATGTACTGTGATCCTGGTCAGACACAAAGAAATATTGCAGCTGGATATACTATTGTAACCCGTTTCTGTTTTATTCAGCCTTCAGTCCACAACACCACATACTGGTGGCCATGTCAGCTAACTTGATCTCAATGAGATGTGCCACTTGGCTAAAACGCACTCTAAGCCCACTTAGCATGAGGTAGTCACAGAAGAACAACAGAAAAGCACACATCCCGTACACGTCTGGCCTGTAACGCAAACATCAAGTTCTCCGTTTGAGAAAGTCTGACGGCTTTTATCAACAAACCCTCAAACGGCTCACTCGTCCCCTAATCCCAAATCCTTACTCCACTCGTTTTATTTTCATGTAATCTGCACCCTTTCAAGTCTCTGTGACTGGGTATTTGTGGCAGTTACTATTCCCTCATGTTTACTGAGTCTTCAGAGAGTGTCGTGAGTACGGCTTAATCTAGTTTAAAGAGCTGGAACCCCCTTCGGTTCCCAAAGCCCCCTCCAAACAGCTCCACCCAAGACCCAACAATGAGACGACTGTGAGGAAAGAGAAGAAAGACGATGCCCACTTTGAAAGAACAAAGAAAGGGGCGTAGTTGGCAAATCTGGCCAATCCTGGGCAATATTACATAAGAAACTGCAGATTGTGCTGTGACCGCATTTGGATGCAGACTTTTTATTTTCCTGTCGAATCGGGACCTAGATATGTTCTGAACATAATCATATCTTTCCCATGTCGATCACTTAAACATGCTTTACATAATGTGAACAGACATTATTGGGCCTGTATCTCTATTCAGGAGAATTAAATCTGGTGTGTCTGAGCCGCGTGTTGATAAAATATGGGAAATGAGAAACATGTTGTCTCTGACAGCCCTGAGGATGTGTTATTGCAGCTGCCCTAATCTAAAATAACACGCAGTAATGTATGGAATTTATGTGCCACCTTAAGATCCACATAATAGAGGATTTAGTGCACATGCCATAAAGCAATAACAGGGCAGATTGAGTTTATGAAATGCAATTTTTCATTCTGCTTTCTGGAGCTGCGAGTAGAAAAGAATGTCTTGTGCTGAAATTCATGCCATATCTCTGCAGTGGCCACTAACAAGGGTGATTGCATTGCCAGGTTTAGTGTCTGTGTATTTATGTACGAGGGATGTAATCAGTGTGTTTTGATCCTTGTTCAATGGAATGTAAGTGTTTGACGTTGAAAGTACAGCCGCTGATCAGGAAACCAGAAGCATGCCAGTCTAGTTTAGAGGGTTTTGTAATGCAGTCAATTATTTTATAATGCAATAATGCAGTCAGTATTTTTATTTTATTTTATTTTATTTTATTTTATCGCAGTTTAAGTCATAGTTTAAAATTGTTTAAAGTTTTTTTTTTCTTTAAATAAATTGTAGCCAGTATTCGTTCATTTTAGTCAATTTTACTAAAATGGCATTTAATGTAATGTAATATAATATTATATAATAATAACTTAGCTAACCTGCTGTGAAAAAGGGAATATGGGGGTGCTATATGAACTCTCATAAATGACAAATGGGACACCCTATAGTTTTATGGGCTGTTAAAAATGGAATACTCTCATACTGCATACTGAATACTGAGCAGTACTGGATATACTGCAGACCACTTACTATGTCTTAATGTACAGTTTTTCAGTTAATTATAGTCTACAAAAATAAAATTTTCAATGACTGAGAAATTGCGAATTAAACACAATATTCAGAAAAATTATATAATAATTATATAATAATTTTTTACATGTGTGTGTTTTTTTAAAACAACAAACAAACGAGTATTATAATAAAATAATTTGAACACTTCCGTTTGCTTTAGTTATTTATTTGTTTTTGTTTGCTTTTTTGTTTTGCTTTTTTTTTGTTGTTATGGAAAGAGCATATTCATACCGTCAATAACACATTCCGACTAGCACATAACTTCGTAACGTAACATATAAGTTCTCTCCTGCAGTTTTGCAGATCTGAGTTGTAATATGTTTTTGTTGTGTATATATCTGATTAATTTATATATATTTACAATGCATTTGGGTGAATTAATTAACACACTTAGCGAGGTGCTTTAGTTTAGCAGTGTTTTCATTCACTGTTCATTCATGAGCGCTCTTAAGTGGTCAGTCCTCAACATTATAATGAACAATATATTGACTGAGTGGATTATTTGAAACAATCATACTCTTTTTTTTTTTTTTTTTTTCAGTCCAAAAAACAATATTTTGCTGTTTTTCATCATACATTTTCATCAGTATGTTTTAGTATAACTGCATTATTGTTGGCCATTTTCATCAGTAATTTAGTTGACAAAATTTACACTTGTGTATGTGTTGCTCAGGGGACGGTGCTGATGGCATTTTTAGCCTTTCAGTACTGTCACATAGGGGCCCCGGTAAAACAATGTGCCCATATTTTGATTTATTTATATATTTTGATTTTGATATTTTAATATATTTTGATTTGATTCACAATACAAACTGTTGCAAAGCAGCTTTACAGAAAATTAAAGTTTCTACATTATATTTAGGAGTAGCTTATCAGTGGTGACTGTCAAGTTGATGACCATATCATGCAGTTAGTTAATGACGTGTAATCAAACAGACGGTGAACACTATTAACAGCAATGATTACATGATGCGATCAAACTTATAGCAAAGTTTGGTAGTTTTGTGTGTTGTTTCAGGGTTGGCATCATCTGAGGCCCTCTGGGGGGTTGGCATCATCTCTTCTCAGGTGTTTGGTCATCTCAAATCCAGACTGAAGCTTCTGTAATTCCTAGTTACCTCGGGATGCCAATCCCGTGGCAGAAACAGGGAAGCAAATAGAGAAAAGTTAGCTTAGCTACTGTTCCAACCAAGCAAAAAATGATAATGTGCATCAGATATAACTGAAGTACAAGGTTATGGGATACATTATGTGAATGCTATCAGGCAGGCCATATCAGAATTTAGGAGCCAAATGTGAAAAAGCTCTACCTCCTTTAGTAGACTTTGCTATCCTAAGTACTACCAAAAGTCTAGAGTTTTGCGACCTTAGGGAGTGGGTTGGATTGTAGGGTGATAGAAGACTTGTTAGGTAGGCAGGAGCTAAACCGTTTAGAGCCTTATATGTAAGTAGTAATATTTCGTAACTGATACAGAACAGGTTGCCAGAGACTCTAAAATTAACTTGTGAATCTGCCATCACTAGATTTAGCTCATAGAAAAATCACAACTTGATTGCTGAAATATTGACAGAAAAAAATGATTCTCAGTAATGTTCATTGACATAAGAATTGATCAATCACTTATTACTGGGGCAGTAAAAAGGGTTTAGCAATGCCCCTGGTGCTAACATGAGGGGACCTGGTTGGAGGACTTTATTCATTGCTTAGAAGAAGTGAGGTGCCGATTTCTACCTCCCATCTTCTCCAGGGCGCAACCAGTCTGCCTACACGCAGCATAAAGGTAATGATCGGTGTGGTCACGGGTGGGAGACAAGTGGGGGCACCGGTGGAACTGTCAATCAAATCTGAGCTTACGCAGCGCTGACGAGGTCCTCTTGTTAGTCTGGAGGCGCGATCAATCATTTAAAGGTGTCCAGGCGCTGTCGGTGAGCTTTCAATCATGGCACGCAGTTACGAGCAGACCTGGGGAGCTTCTCAATCACATGCTCTTTCAGCCTGCCTATTTCAACAACTTATATGCATATGCGATCATAAGATGCTCCAGATGGGTTCCTTTACATTTCTTGCCACGATCATGTCTGCTCTTATGACTCATCTCCGTCCACCCACCACTCCAAAAACACGCACAAGGCGCACAATCACTCTCTCTGCCCCTCGCTGCGCTCTGGAGGCAGGAAACGCTTGGCCTTGGTAAGGGAAAATACTGATGATATTGGACACAAACTGCGAGGCGCTTAAGGCTTCCACGATGGATGAAATGAAAGGGGTCGTGATGCCTTATTCATGTTAGCTTGCTGTTTATAGCTTGCTTTGTGACACAGACAGGTCAGTATGACCTCAGAGGTGGAAATTTGCAGACTGCTTTCTGAAAACCATCATTTTCAATGCTGCGATCTTACGCCTCCTCTCCTGCTGAGCCCTGTTGGAATTTGAATTCATGGCACTGATTGGCCACCTCACAGCGGAGATTCTCATCCATATTTGCAGAACACGTGTTGCACCACAGATGCAATTATTCCAGCCTAGGCTCATTAGAAATACGTGTTTCTACCTACATTTTTACAAACCTCCAAAAACGTACCTATACATACAGTTCACTGGAGTTTCTAGCTGAAATGAACACTAGAGGCAGTGAAATGCCAACTTTTATTACTTTTCACACAAATGATCTGCCAGTTTGATTTTTCTATATAAATTTTTTTGAATTTCAATTTTTTTTGCTGTTCCTTGCACGCTTTTCTAACCTCAAAACACTTTTACCATAGCGGCTCTTTAACCAGTCTACAGTATGCCTTATTCGATGTATGTAGTAAACTTGCTCAGTACCTCACCCGGTACACTTGCTATGTGGAGCGTTTGCCAAGGATTCCCATGAAACAGAAGTCACAATAAAAGACAACATGTCACAGTTGCTTCAGCGAATGTATTTTTATCTCACGTTTACTTTCGTTAACATTATCTGTTAGGTTTAGTGTTGGTGGTACATTATTTTGGTGATAGAAGTTTAACCTTTAGAGTCTCTTGCTATACATTTTCTTTTCTGTCATGATATGTACAACAATTAGCATAATAAAACTTTGACAGATTCAAATTCATCTGTTTCAGATAAAACTGAATCGGCTCTTAGCACCACTAAGCGGACATTTTATTTTGAGAGTGTTGCAACTCATGCAAGAAGCAACGTACTTCGCAGAAATTTGCTGCAGACATTTCAATTAGGGTTTAGTGTCAGTGGTACAGTATGTTGTTTTCAATCACGATAGAGCATTTATCTTTTAGTGCCACTCATTGGACAATTCGGCACATTTCACATAATAACATTGAGCTGATACATTGAATAAATGCTGAACACTCTTTTAGCTCTTTCTTTTGGAAAGTGGTGCAACGTAATATAATTTTGAAGAAATGTTGCTACAGTCATTTTGGTTAGGTTTAAGGTAGAGTTTAGTGTAGGTGGTTTGTTATTTTCAAATGTGAAAGAGCATTAACCTCAATGGAATTTGAAAGTGTCGTAAAACGTGCAAGATGCAAAGTAATTCATTTTTGCAGAAATATTGTCAGACATGTTATTCTGATGACTTTAGATTGGTTTATTTCCATTAGCTCCGTCACATTTATTAAACAAGATCTATTCAGTAAGATCAGCTTGTGCTTTTAATGCAGATCTGATTAAGCGGTTTGAGACTAGGGTGGGATTCGCTGCCAGAGACTGCGCGCATTTGGCTGCAAGTACGACAACAGAAGGCCCGTGTGCGCTTGTGTTTGCGACATGCACACATCACTGATCCATTGAACTCATTAAAACCAACGTTTATTAATTTCAAAGGCCTTTTGAACCTCATAAAAAGACAATGAAGTGTTTTGAGTGGTGTTCGATGTTCAGTGCCCTCTCATTTCCCATTATGGCAGCTGGTCTTGAGTGGTGAATAAAGTCATGGAGATTTGTGACATACTGCAGTAAATGTGCTTCTTAGATTGGCTTGGAAGCTCGGTGCATCTTACCATAATTTATTTTTTTAAACAGTTCTAGGAGGCACAGAGTCTTTAATGAGGATTAAACAATGTCATATGCTCTGACTAATGAGAGCATTTTTACACTTTTCTTTGATTTCTCCGGCCTGAGACAGTAATTGGGTTTAGTGTTAATCTAAAACATTAGCTACAGCTGAACGGGGCTTTTCGGCCAGGAGGACGCTAATGCCAGCTCTCATTTCCAGTCTGTAAAAATCACAATGACATTGGACATTGCATATATTAGCTTCACCAGAGGCTAGCCACCGTTTGAAGTAGGACTTCAAATAAATCACGGCCCGCTAGGCACAGAGACAACCAACAAGCCCGACTGTGGTGTCTGACACATTATTAGACTTAAAAGTGACTAAAGAGCAGCGTTGTTAGCATTGACAAACCTATCTCGGAAATTGGAGAGAAAGTAAAAAAAGGCCGTAACGCTAGTGTGCTTCCGTTAGCTGGTCAATTTAGCTTACTGACACAGCAGTGTAGCGGTTACATGCTTGCATGCTAGATTTCAATGAATATGGTTACTAGAATATAGATGGGGAAAGGAAGGGTTTGCTAAAGTGACATTCTGTCTAGTTTTGAAGCACACTTTGAAATACAGTTTGCTTTTTGATTTCAACTTATTTCAACAAACTTTTTTTGTGTGTACCCTTGTGAAAAAGAAGTCTAATTAAAATCTTAAGTATATCTTTCAGATAATATATTCATGAAACAAAAGGCCACCTAAGTGTACGTTTTTGTGACTGTTCTTAACACACTTAAGTACACTTTTAAAAGTGTGCTTTGTAATAATTTTAAATGAAAAGTTTTAAAACACAATTTAAATTGTTTTAAAATTTTGTCTTGCTTTATGTGAAATACCTGATTATAATTTGAATTGTAGTGTTATTTGAAAGTACTGATAAAGCCTTAAAATGTTAACTTTAAATGTAATAAATAACGTCTTACTAATACATTTAAATGTGTGACATATAAGTTTTAATAGAATTCACAGTAAAGTATATTTTAGTCTACCATAAATGCTTTTCAGTACATTCAACAGTACAATTTAGCCATATTTCAAAGAGAGTAGAAATAATTATATATGAATTGCATAAACGTACTTAAGTGGTAAAAAAAGAAAAACTTTCTATTTCACTTTCACTAGTTCATTTAATGGTAACACTTTATAATAAGTTTCCATTAGTACTGTAAATGTTGGTTAATGCAGTAACTAACAATGAGCAATACATTTGTTACTATATTTATTAATCTCTTTTAACGTTAGTTAATAAAAATACAATTGGTCATTGTTAGATCATAATGTATCAGTAAATGCTGAAATTAAAATCAACCAAGATTAATTAAATGAGAAGACGAAATGCTCCAAGGCACGTTTATAAAAATAAAAAGCCTAAATCTTTAGAACAGTTAAAAGTGTAGATCTACGTATTTCGGCTTCACAGCCTTCTTCAGGATACTTTCAGCATATCCTGAGAAAATAAAAGGCTTTTTATTTTTATTTTTAAGTATTTCATCTTCTCAGTTTGATATTTACCTCCAAATATCCAAAGAGCACTGTTGATTACGTGAAGAGGCTAGTGCAGCATTCTTGTCTCCTGTTGTTTTGTCAAGATTAATAAATGCTTTAGAATTTTTTTCATTGTTAGTTCTTGTTAACTAATATAGTTAAATGATGTTAACTTATGGGAACTTTTTTTTTTAAAGTGCTACCCATTTAATTATAATTAACATGCAATCAGTTGTCAGAAAAAAAAATCAGTTTGCACTTAAGTGTATTCTTGTAAAGTATTATTTCTGTAATAAATACTCGTTTTAAAAGTATGCTAAATTGTGCTTCTTTTTCACAAGGACAGATAGCTGGAAATCCTTCTTCTGTACTGTTTTCATGAACTAGGCCTACATCTTCAGTGGGTAGTGCAGTGTGGTAAAGATGTGCTTTTTTGTCCATTTATAATGAAAGTCAGTAGAGTCCAATGCTGTTTTTGAACAAAACAGTCTTCAAAATAGCTTCTTTTGTGTTCCACTGAAGAAAGGAAAGGCATGCAGGTTTGGAAAGACTTTTGAATGAGTAAATGATGACAGAATTCGATTCCTTTGACACACTTACTACTTTTGCGTAAGCTCTGTGTATTTAGTTTGCTTTAGAGGGATTCAGAGAGACATTTTCTGTCAAGTCAGGTTTCTATCCTTGTGCCAGGATGTTTTTGTGATGGCCTTTACTGTTGGTGCAAAGCAAATTGATGACATTTATGATACTGTAGTGCAGTTTAATATTACAGGTCTGTATTGGGCCAGTAGCTTCCAGAATATACTCCTATAAATATGAAAGTGTTATTTGAAGTGTTATGATCTAGCTTTACTTTAAGAGCTTTGTAACATTGAGTTTCCAAGATAACCGACTCGGGGTTTGCACACTAACATGCGTATGTGATACAAATCTCATAAAAGACCCGAAAGATGTGAGACCTGGAGATGAAATATGCAGTTTTCAGCTCATAAAGCCCAATCATAAAGCTATAAAGCCTAATATTTAAAGGGTACGGCAAATAACTTCCCTCGGCAGGGCTGACTTAAGGGCTGACTTTCTCTTTCAATCGCTATTTATCGGGCCTCGCAGATGGGAGGTGCTTGAAACCCATTATTTTACACTAAGCAGTGGCAGCCCCTTTATTTTCTTTCTGCCGGGCTCATGTGGCCTGGCGCCAGAAGGATATGAGCCCCTATTTTCTCCTGACAGCCCGGCTCTAGTGGCATGCCATGCTCTGGACAATTTCAGCGTTAACAGAAATGCTGATGACAACAAAAAGCTATCTTAATCCAGTTTGCAAGTGTGTTGTGCACCTTCATTCAGCTTAGACCTGCAATATGCTCTGCTTGAACTGTAGCCGACCCACCCAACTCCTAGTTTCAGCAACCTGAGGATTTTCCTGCTCTGATGCAATGTCTTGTAGGCTGATGTGAAAAGCATTCTAATGTATTATAAAGCAATACAATACAATACAATACAATATAATATTTTTTCTTTTGTATAGTTATTTTTGTTATCTATTTTATAATATCATATAAAAATTTGTTTTATAATTTAATAATTTACTGCATATATTATAAATAGAATAAATTAAAAACAACAATATGGTTTTATATTATAATATAACTGCAAATAAAATTGTCATCATTTAGCCTACTTATGTTTTTTTTAAAGACAAAAGAAGAGTGCAAACATCCTGTCTGACATCATGTATAGTGAGATGAGGGTGAGAGTAAATGTGTGTGTGAGTACATTTTTGTGTGAATTATTTGTGTAATATGAGCGTCTATAAACCAGGGTATTATATGTCTGGCTCCACAGACTTGAGCTCAAAGTGATTCATTTTATGATAAGGCTTTTCCATTTCATCATCAGTGTTTCATAAAGCATTGCATGAAAAATGAGGAAATAACCTTTGGTTGAAACTATACTAATAAATACTAATAAAACATGGTTTTACTTTTGAGTCGATTAAGATGAAATGCTACGGCAAAAACAAACTTCAGAGAATGAAGATATTCGGGAGAGGCCATTTACATCTTTATGGAGGAGTGTATAGAAAGAATAAAATATTTTTTAGATGATAATGACTTTTTTCCATTGAATTTTAGCTCATTTGAATAATCAGTCAAGATGTCATGTTAATTCATTTGATTTATTTTTTAAATCAGTTAACAGCCCAAACTAAGGCACGTATTTATGCAGTTTTCATCTTCAGCTTTCTTTACGAGAGCGAGCTGAAGTTTGTATATCTAATATAATATAAGTTTGTTCAGCTAATATTCAAACAAAAGCAGAGTTTCCATGGCAACCAGCTTTAGTATTCTCTGTCCACGGTGACCCCGAACATTTAATGGAACTCTATGAATGAGATAAAGTTTCCCATTTATGGTTTTGAGGATGCAGCTGTATTCACAGGTGAAGCCTATTTTCTCAGCGTGTTTTGATGGAACCATTTTTACCACGAGTACAAAACACTGCCGCAAATTATCATGGCGTCACACAGCAAGCCATCGTGCTTCAAGTTCTTCAGACAAGTGGCTTTTAGTGATGACTTTAAGCAGAGCTTGCTATAAATCTGTTAAATGATATATAATGTGTGACTGGGATCTACAAACTGTTTTTTTTTTATTTTATTATTTATTTATTTTTTGATGAAAGTTCAAAGGAATAGCATTTATTTGCAATAGAAATATTTTGTAACACTAAAATGTTTTTACTGTCACTTTTGATTAATTTAAAGCGTCATTGTTGAATAAAGAGATTAATTTCTTGAATGACTGAGTAATCAATCATACTAAACCCAAACTTTTGAATGATAGTTTAGGTTAATGTTGAATATGCTGAAAATATACAAATTATTAATGATTAATAATGTAAAATAATAGACAATTATCATAACTTGTATATTTATAACAAAGATAAACTAATTGAACCTTACTGTAAAACGTTACCAAAATAACTAAAATTAATGTTTATTTTCAGTGATTTATGGTTAAGTGCATCACAAGAGAACATTTTTGCTAGTCAACGTTTAACCTTTTGAATTGAGTAACATTTAAAAATCATGTAGCAGTCGTGTGCATCTGGTAAACACATGTCTTTTTATTTTGTCCCTCTTTTTTCTTAAAGCGTGAATATGTTTGGCATAGCACACTGAATAAAGCACGAGCTGGAATTGCATCATTGCTTTCAGAGATGTGCTTGTTTTTACAACCCGGGTCGGATTAGAATAAATTGCAGAGTCAGCACAATACGGCCGTACCTCATGCTGCTGAGGGCTTGTTGATCCAGAACAGAGGCGCTGGGATAAAAGCAATATGCTAATATACGCAGCGTGCATGTTCGTATGAGCCCTTTCCTGTGATGTTTCCCATACACGCCACCGTTTACTTTCAATCATTAGGTGTGTTTGGACTACAGGATAGAACTACTACGATTAAAAGCTTTTTTAGGGGAATAGATGAAGTATTCGAGGGATGTTTTTTGACTGCATGTAGGCTGTTGGTTCTGTAGGTGGTTGCGAAACCAGTCTTGAAAGCCGCGGGTTCCAGAGCACAGCCGAGCGAGTGGGCGGCTTCACCGCTGAGATCAGGGGCGGCAGAGACAGAGGGAGAAAAAAGAAAAGGCCAAACGACCTCCCTCGGCTCTTCTGCACCTTTCTGTGACTTCTCTTCCATCTCTGGCTGAAGCGCAGTCATCGGCTTAGCCTCATGGATTGCCGCAGGGGTCCGGCTGCAAAAAAAAAAAAAAAAAAGCACTCTGTGTTTCTTTCAAGCTTATAAATGGCTTTGAGAAGCAGTGCAAGTTTTGTCTGATGGCTTTCAGATCTTCAGTGTCACCTGTCATTTCTGCACCCCACTGGGTTGAGGTCTTTGCACTGGCATAGCTCTTCAAACCAGGGGTGGGCTTATGGAATTCAAACCCTGAAGGTTTTTAGCACCTTTTTTACCAGTGTGTTTCCATACTTGGTCATTTTTGTCCCTGTTAACTGAGTTATAGTGTTCCCGTGTAGTGCGTTCCAGTGGTTTTGAATGGTGTTAACGGGGAAAAAAAAAAAAATATATATATATATATATATATAAAATTATTATTATTATTAAGAAATATTATTGTTACTTACCATTTCTTTATAAGAAAATGAGTCATGGGTTCAATTCCCAACTGGTGTTTTTATTTTCTTTTTTAAATTTTAGCATTTATTTGTATTTTTAATGAAAAAAAAAAAAAAATCTGAATTAAATATAATAATTAAAGAAATATTTAGAAATATTTATAGAAAAATGTATAAAATATGACAAAGCACTAGGGGTGTAATGACGGTTTGGTACGTACCTCGGTTTTGACGTCACGGTTCGGTATAGTTTCGGATAAAAGGGATAAAAATCTACCTCAACTTCTGCTCTAGCCCTTTCACATTACTATAATGTTACAATTAACAACAGAGCCCAAACTTAAATTCAGTTACTATTTATTTGTAACTATAATAATCAACATTCAAATTATAAATTTGTATGCAAACATGTAAATTGCAGATAATGCAGTTTTTAAATTAACTTCTAAATTATACAAATTTTATTTGTGATTGAAATACAATCATTTACACAGTGGCTGTCATAACTTGTTTCATAAAATATTTATTTAAACATGCATTAAATAATTAAGACATCACTAACAGGTAAAGTAAAATATAATGAAGTATATAATCTAATATTTCTCAAAATGCTCTTTTTTAGACTTATTTCTTTAGCAAATAACGATCTGTGGACACTGATGACTTGCCTGAGGTAAATGAAATGCCACATGACATTTTGTTTACAAGCTGATTTTAATGACGTCTTTCCGCAATTTAAACACCAATTGAGATGTTCATTCATGTTTATTTCACGTTAAAACTATAAACTGTCACGCCACATCAAAGAGCGCAAAAGCGGCATGTAGGCTATTGTCTGAATTTCCTGAAAAAAACAGAATGATTTGTTCGTTACCGTACCGAAAATTTTCGGTACGAATATGTGTACCGTTACACCCCTACAAAGCACAAAACAAAATTTCAAAAATTAAATTAAATGGAAACTGATTAGGCCAAGCTGACGTAATTCAATATTGAATATTATTAAAAATATTATATAAACAATTATATATATATATACTATTATTAAAAGTTTTATAATGCACCATGGATAAAAAAATTATTTATTTTAGTTTTGGAGTCATGAAAATGTATTTTAGTTTAGTTACAGGTTTTTTCAAGCTTTTTTTATTTCATTTAATGAAAATCTTGTTTTAGTGTATTTAGTTTGTTAAAGTGATTCCCAGGGGGTGCACTTACTGATAATTATACCTTAAATGCACTGAAAGTAACTTTAAAATGTCTTTGGACTGCATAAATGTAAACATAATTCTGCTTTATGCCTCAAATGTTGTGGGCGAAGAATCTGGTGCTTTATAGCAAGTTCTCCTGCAAAGTGGAAGGTCAGTTTTGCTAAAACTGTTTGTTGACTTCACGGTCAGTTTCCTCCGTCTAGATGTCAAAATACTGAACATTTCGGTTGTATTTGCTGGCAAGACACGAGTCTGGCCATTTGAGGTTGTTGCGAAACTCTTTTAGTGAGGTGTGAAGCCATGAACCACGCAATCTTTGGCACAGCTATTTATTCCAGCACCACTCGTTTTTAAAATCAAAACAAAAATAAACACAGTGAACCGATGACATAAAAAAAATGGTGTTTCAAAGGTTAGTGGAAGTTATGTTTTAAGATTTGCCTCATAAAAAATGACTCTTTGCTTATGTAAGTGTATTATATTCCTATATTTCATCAAAGGATGGTCCCTGATGCGTCGGCAGACATCCATAGATGCTGGAATATGGTTGCGCGGAGTTTGATGTCTAGCTTCTTGTTTATTTCCTAGCATTTCCTTTCAGTGTGCGAAGAAGTTGGGTCATTGATGTGTAAAATAAATGATCTGGACTCCTGTAGCTTTGACTGTGCATCTGTCACATTGACGGCGAAAGGAAAGAAGGGAAGGAACAACAATAGAAAGAGAAATGAAGTTTTGTGGGGTTGTCAGATCTCGCTACGCCAGCGTGTTGCTACATGAAGTTAATTATTGGAATGGTTCACTAACTCACCATGACTTTGTATTCATTCTTCACCTAAAGCTGAAGTGAAGGGAAGATTTAGAGCTGGCAGTCTTCCAGTGTTCTGCTCCGTCTCTCAGGTTCCCTACATCAAACGAAGAGCATATGCAGATCTCCAATACTGGAATATTTATGAAACTCAGACCAATCCCTCCTGTTGTGACGCCATTTCAGAGATGGAACTAGATGTTTTTGGAGGATTGGATAGTGGTGTTGTTCTTCCTTAGCCATTCCCAATCTGTACTCTTTGCAGAAAATGCACTAGCTAGCTTTTTAGGCAGTGGTCAGAGGTAAATTTGTTACTGTGAAATATAATGTCATAAGAAATCCTCCTGTGTGCAACGGAAAAGCCTTGACTGATGAAAATCTTTCTCATGAGCATCAGCATTTCGTTATGAACCGGACCAGAGGTCGTATACATGCAAACTTGTGCACATTTCTCAAACTGAGAGTCCCCCACCTCCTCTAAAATATATAGTATGTAGGTATTATAGAATGTAGTTGTCATTTTTTAATGGCTTTTAAATATTTTAGATCTATCTATCTATCTTATCCTGTCTATCCTATTCTATCCTATCTATCTATCTATCTAGCCTGCGTCCCAATGTGCACACTATCGATCCTAAATTCTATGTGATATTAATAATTTTCAATACTATTTAGGGCAGATAGGGTGGATAGTATGCACATTGGGATGCAGGGTTAGTTTATTTATATAGTCAATTTATTTTCAAACTTTTCCGTTTGAATTTAATAGTTTAATCCTTTAAGTTTTACTATACCATAATTTCCCATCGCATTGTTTTTAATTTAGTGTCTGACTTATGCGTCATGTTGCTGCAAGCTTTTTATGTTAACCTGGGACTTGAAACAAGCCATGCTTATCTTGTTAGCTGCAGCTCTGTGTTCAAAAAAAGCATCAAAAAAAGCCAGTATCTTATATTAGCTTTTGGTGGAAAAAACACAAAATGTAGGGCTTCGCTTTTCTGTAGGGACCCGGCTGAGATAACAGCTTTTGTTGTTGTTCACAGAATGGATGTGTATTTATTCGGCCATAATTTACTCATTCTTGTGTCTTTCGAAACCCAAATGACTTTATTTTTGTTGTATGGAAAACAGCAGCTTGGACACTTTGCAAAATATCTCCTTTTGTGTTGTACAGTGCTGAGGTGGCAATGATTTGAATATGTAAAGGTTTTGCTCAGAATATGGAAAACAGCCTTCATTTTATGGTTGGAAACTGTGATCCTTCGTTTACAGTAACCATTTCCTTATATGACAGCGATATAAACCGTTTGAATTTGAGATGTTTTATGGCAGCATGTTGTTTTGAAGGCAGGCTTGAAGTGTCAAGGAGACAGTTTGATCATAAAAGTAACACTTAAATCTCTGCAATAAACCAAATTGTGCTTAATTCAAGTCATTCCGTGGTCGTCTGCAGAGGCTTTTAGCTCTCGCAAATGTTTATTATAGAAAACCGTCACGCATATTTAATGAATCCTCAAGGAATGCTTGTTTACAAGATTGTTTTATGTGTGCTTTCCAGAAAGCTTTATGAATCTGTTATGATATGATGACTAAAGAGGGCCAAAATTGGTCTGGAAGTGTATAGGAGCCACAGGAAGTTGCGCCTGCTTTTGATACTTGTTCTTTAGACACTCTGAATCTGCTGTTTGACTCATTACTGGTCATTTAGAAACTGCACAGCGCAATCAATGGACCCATCAATTAGTCGATGTGTCAGTTAGTCACAGGGGTAAAAACCCAGAGCACACTTTCAGATCTGTCTAGTCTATCACCGTCCTCCAGCTCCCCCTCCAAATTTCGATTCCTCCATGTCTTCAACTTTCGATTTAAGCACAGTTTAATTTGCAGAATCTATTCAGCATTTAAAGAAATGCTGATATATGCTCAAAGAACTGTGAAAAATCATCCTGTTGGCTGGTAACTGGATGTGACTTACCCTCATTGTTTCAAACCTGTATTATTTTCTTATGTGCAACACAAAATATGTTTTGAGGACTGTTCATGCTGCTCGTGTATATAATGAACATGGGTACCGAGGCTGTCAAGCTCCAAAAATGCCCAAAAAATAGCTGAGTCCGTATGATTTTTGCACTGTGTTTCAAAGGGATAGTTCACTCCAAAAATTTAAATCCTGTCATGATTTACTTACCCTTATGTCTTCTGTAGATTTATTTATTTATTGTCCATCCAGTGGAAGTCAGGGGTCACCAAAACTCACCAACACTCTTCAAAATATATTATTCTTTTATTGTTTATAATCTTCTTTTGTTTTCTGAATATATTGTTTTTCGAAATAAAGAAATGCATGCAGATCATATTACAAGTTTATTATAATATTTCATTTATATATAGTATTTATTTATTTATTTTGACTTTAAATGAGCTTTTTTTTTTACATGGCCAGTTTATATTTTAATTTTAGTTTAAGTTTTGGTAATTTCATGTCATTTGTTTTTATTTATTTATTTAGCTGTGTTTTATTTTTAGTCATTTTTGTACTTCAACATTTTATTTTTTATTTTCATTTTTGTCATTTAAGTTTTACATATAATATTTATTTTATTCTTTTTATTTTAATTAACACAGTTTAATTTAATGAACAAAAATTATTTGTAACATTTTTAGTTTTAGATTAACAATAACAGTACTGCTTGACAGTCATGTTATACTATATAGTCACTATAATATTCTTCAAAATGTCTCTTTTTTTGCTCCACAGAAGAAAGTAAGATTTAAAACAACAACGTTTGAGTAAACGATGACAGAATTTTATGTTTGCGTAAAAATTACTGTTAACTGGTTTGACATTTTGTGTGTGTGATTTGCCTAATCACGTGACCTTTTAATTTTTGAAAATGGTTGAAGATCAGTATTTGTGGAACCGGTTTAGTGCGATTGCCATATCATAAGAACCACGCAATCAAAATATGGCCTCTCAATCTTACATAGCTCTTACGACAAGAGCTCCAGTTCAACTACCTATAAATATCATTTATGATTAAACTCAGGCGTGGTAACCAATAGGAATGTGCGAGGAAGTATCTCAGTGCAGGATGCAGTCTGTTTTTCACATAAATGCACCCACATATGCCCACTCATACATACACAGATCAAGTGTAGACGGTCGACATGTCCAAACCAGATATGGACATTGTTAAATTTCTATGGCTGATGTAAATATGTGCAAGCCGAGCTCAGAAAACCTGATGCTAGCAACAGATGGAGGGCGGCTCGTAATTTCCCGGGCACAGCTATCGGAGATGTGTGTCGTGCAGCTGCTTACCGCGGTGTCAAGAAAAACAGCATCTGGGTGTGTGTATGTGCGAGCGAATGAGTGATCGGGAGAGAAATGGAGAGAGAAGCGCCGGAGCCACTGAATGATTGAACTGACAGTATCGAGAGCATGACACAGTGGCAAATCCCAGAAGTTTGCCGTTAAGTGCCAGAGATAAATAAGCGATTAAGACTTTGAATTTCTTTAGGAGTGTCGCGAAATGGCCTACCCAGCTCCATCCGCTGGCCGTCAGGAGCCAAGCGCCACTTCCTGTCAACGGATGAGAGAGGAGACCTCTGGGAATCACGTTTCCACAACAGCAAGCTACAAGTGCGTGAATTTGCATAGCTGACAAGCCAAAAGCTCCAGGGAATGTGGCAGCCCTCTTTTCAATTAAACGCTTTCTCATTAGCTAAGGTGTAATTGCATTGTGGGTAATTTAAACTAGTCGTAAATCGTGAGACGGAACATGGTTTGGGAGCACCAGATAATGAGTAATGGTGAGCTACTGTCAGTGTCTTTTTTTAACATACTGTATATTTGATGTATTTTTATAATTTTAGAATGTGTTGTGTAATATAAATAAAAATATTTGTAAGTTAAATATTCTATAAAAAATATTTAACTATTTGTAATATAAGTAGGTCTGATCTTATGTGTGTATGATTTTATATATACATATATACATATATATAGTATCTCAGTTTTGTTATTGTTCACTAGCTACAGCTTTAAAATTAAAACAGTTTAAAACAGTTTTTCTGTAATACAAATGAAGCTGAAATAAAATTGAATCAAATTAAAAATTGAATTAAGTTAAAATCAAAGTGCTAAAATTACTAAGACTGCAATAAAAATAAAGCTAAATAGGTATATTTGTATCAAAAAAGTGATACAAATTACAATATTACATAAAATTAAAATAAAACTTTAATATACTGTAAATAAAACTTAACTAAACAAATAAATAAAATGATATAGTATGTATGATATTTAAATATACTTTAACAAATTAATGTTTAAGTTTTCTGTTTTTAAATTATTTTTTTTTGTAAAGTTTGCCCGGTTACAGTTGACATGTTGTCATAATTTTGCACATTATCATAATTACAGTGGTATTTTTATTGACACATATTATATGCCATTTCAGTTAGACTAAAATGGTGTAAAACGAATACATATGACATGGAAAAATTTACAACATATTTGCCAAAACACACCAAATCAGACAACTGTACAAATAATAAATCCCTGCCTGCATTTCTTGCAAAAAACAAAACAAAACAAAAAAACTATGAATGTTATATTTATTCTTCTATTTACTATTTGCTATATTCCTCTATGTATTTTTTTATTTTTATTTTTATTTATTTTTTTTTTCATTTTATTCCATCAGTGCACCACTTCTCTTTTTTAATTGTTTCTCATTGATGTTTGTTTACTGTTAATTATACTGTTTACTGTTAATGAGGTCCTGGTACAGTATATCCACATATGTCTCCAGGCTGTCCTCTATGGCACATGAGCCAGCTGAAGACAGATGCTGGTGAGGCAGAAGCTTCCTGCTGTTCATCTAAAGCCTTCCGTCACTGACACTGGAAAACACTTTCCTGCAGCCAAGAGGGTTCTTCAAACCGAAGGGCTTCCAAAACCACATTTCACAGTACAGCACTGATTAGAAAAACAGATTTTCCTGGCATTCCGGTCTCTCCCTCAAGTACAAAAGTTGATTAGCTATTTGTAAATATGTGCATGCTTTGAACATCACCATTACAAGACTTTCAGCATATACAATTACCATAGAATAAAATTAGAAATCGTCTTTTTGTGCAATTTTTTTCCCATTCTTCTTGAGGTTTGAAAATCTCCACTGATGGTTCTGTCCAGGTTAATTTTTGGTTTTGTTTGGTGTATGACAGATTCTGTCTGAACGGCCAATGTGGGCTTAATTACTCGGCTGGATCCTGTTGTTCTCAGAATGCAAATTGTCAGCATTTGATATGGGTAAATTATGAAAATGAAGAGAGGCGAGGTGGTGTTATGCTTCTGATAACTGGCTTTGAATGGGAAATGACCATCTCTATTTGGCATTGTCTGCTCAAACAAAGCATAGTTTGTTTGCAGATGTCGCTATGTTTTATATATATTTTTAGCTGGTGTCTTTATTTTTTGAAGACCAACATACTCTCTTAAAGGGGTCATCGGATGCAAAATTCAGTCCATCCTATAATGATAAAAATCCACCCAGTGTTTTTTTTTAAATCCCTATTTTAAAATCCCTTTTCTCAAATCAGGCTGTTCTGAGATTCCTGTCAGAATGACGTAGTTCTGGACAGGCCGCTGCCACTATAGTTGATTGACAAGGCCGTCTTATCTTAGACCCGCCCTGAGTGAGCTGTCATCAGTCCGCCATTGTGTCGACTGCGGTGCAGGGGAAGACAAGAGTATCTCCGATTAAGCGTTTGAGGTGTTTTGTTGTTGGATGTAATAATGAATACAGCAGTCGTCATTAACTCCTGACATCTGAGCCACTGAAGATGCAGAGGATTAAAGTTACTTTCGTTTTGAAGGGAATACTACGATCCCCGTTCTGCCTAAATGCGTCTATGCTCGCACAAATCATTTGTGATCCAGCTTCATCTACAGAAGAAGTGAGTATAAGGGCTTTTAGGAATCTTTGCAAATCACCTTTCCTAATAATGTGCTAGTTACCCAGTTTCGTGGCTCAGGTCAGCAGAGCTCATTAGCATTTAAAGCAACATGGACTATAATGGCTTGATGAAGACAGAGCTGATTTTGACAGGGTAAAAGAGGTGTTTTTTTACACTACCATTGAGAAATTTTAACCAAAATATGTTATGGACTTTTCATTATGACCCTAAAGAATCATATCAACTTGTGTAAAATGGGCATCTGTTGACCCCTTTAAAAATAACGTTCTTTACTGGCATCAGTAGCTCCATGATCAACCTTTAACTGCCTTTCCATTGCACAAAACTTTTTTATAGTGGAAAATGGTTCTTCATATTATTAAAATATTCTTTACACTTTGAAAAAATGGTTCTTTTAACTTTTCATTAAAAGGTTCTTTGGGGAACTCAAAATGGTTCTTCTGTGGCATCGCTATGAAACCCCACTTTTGAAGTCTTTATTTTTTAAGAGTGTGTTTGTAATATTTATACCTGCATTGACATGAAAGGATAAACATTTTAATATGATGCACAGAGCTCAAACTTTCATTTCGTTTGCTCGTCGGCAAGCCCTTGTCTTCTGAGCGGCTGTGTTTATCAGCGTTTAGCAGCGGATGCCCAAAGTGTTTGAGCTGGGGAAACTTCTAGAAACATAGTTATGGCGTTGGCGAAACTTCTGAAAACATTTATTAATCAGAGTCTGTGTTGTAATGGGTGCTAATTCACAAAACGATGATGCCAGCTGGCTCTTGTCACAGCTGCTCTGAAGAGGTCTAGTTATTTCTGTCAACCACTGGTATCAGTATTGGACTGCTTGGATAAAAGTCATGAACGCTGTCTATTTTTGTTCGTTGGGCTCTATTATTATTATTAAAAAATTTTTGGGGGGGGCTTTATCAAATGTGCTTTATAAGTTGGAGCCATGGCCTTGTGGTTAGTGCATGGGTTATGTGGGTGATGAAAATTCCAGTTTTTTGGGGGGGTTTGAACATATCCAGTCACTTGTCTGCTGTGTGTTTGTCCTGTAAAAATGCACAATATATTGGTATTATATCAGTCAATATTACAATTTTTATTGTGAAGCTTAAGGAATTTGGTTGGTTAATGCTAATGTCTGATGTTATTGCTATACAAATTAAGTCAATTTTAAGGCTGGATATCTCCTACTACATCATGATAGGCTACAAATGTGATGCTTCGGTATATCGCCATCCATCATGGATTGTGATTTTGAAACCTGTGCATTTTATTTTATTTTATATTTAATTGTGCATTAATTCCTATTTCTCCTATTTAATAACACTGTTCCTTATTTTGGCAAAAATATCAAATATAATATAATTTTTTCATACTGTATATTAATAATGTTGTGGTATGTTGTGCTAAATTTACTTGTAGCATTTAATAACTGATTTTTTTATTTTGTTCATTTGTTTTTTTTTTCATTTTATTTTTATTTTAGACAAAGTAGTAGATCAGTTTAATGTCAGACATTTATCATTTATTTGCTGTAACATAATTATTATCGGCTTATTGGTCAGGTTTTTTGATATTGGTTGCATTTCTAATCTTTGTCACGCTCTTGTTTTGAACTAATTACAGCATATTTCTCTTCTCTACAGGCTAATGGGAATTTGTAGATGAATATCTTCTAATTCTATGTTCTGGATTTGTTTTACAGACACATTGAGAACTGGTCGGGCTTGCAGACGTTGAGGGACGTTGACATGGAGTTGTACACTGGGCTTCAGAGACTGTGAGTACCACATCACTACCACATCTCGCTTAGGAAAATACTGATAACAAGCAAATCAATGTGGGGTCAATGCCAGTGTGCCACCACACTTAAAAAAAAAAACATAAATCGCCAAAGATAGCTTTTTGATCTGACATCTGCAGGAACGTATTGCTAGCGATGACACGCTAGCATGGGCGACTTTCACAGTGGCATCCAAAAGCTTTTTCTAGCCAGACCCACATAAAAAATGCCTCCCCAAGGCCTGCTTTAAAATGATCAAATAATGCTGCTGAAGTAGCCAGAAAATTTAATTACATCCCCCAACACCCTCCATCTGGTCAAGCCTTGCTTTACCTCATTTGGTCTGCTGCCGTCATGCACGTATCTTTACTTGGCTCTTCATAAGTAAGGGCTTCCTACAAGAGCCCTTCAGACCTCCTCTTCCTCCCTATTACAACTCTACTGGTTAATGGAGACCAGGAGCGATGATTAGTAAGGTTCTCATTATCGGTTCACTCTCACCTTTTACTATTAAGGTGATGTGGCAGAACCTGGTTACAGTCTGCCTCTGGAGGGAATTTCTGAGCTGGGAAGATTCTGTTTTTTTCTTTTCGTTTTCCCCTAGAGTGAATGTGTGGTTGCTCTAGGCTTTTAGCCTGTGAAAATATGATATGATATGATTCCATACTCTAGGGCTTCTTTTTTTAAGAATGCACAAATAATTAAACGTTTAAAATGCAAAAGTAACTGCTCCCAGAACGCAACGGATCATGCGGCTTTGACATTTGTGTTCATAGTATTGAGACAAGAATCAGTCCAAGATATTTCAGATGCTGTATTTTTCAAATGTTTTTTTGTCGGTTAAATTTGCAGCCATAAACTTGAGCTTTTGGTATTTAAATATCTGTACATATGCTTGCATTCCTGCTCTTTCCACATTTTGACACAATGGTGAATTCATTAAACACTTAGCACACTATTTTAGCGCAAAAAAATTCTTTTTCACCAAACATTTACAATTTAGTTTGACCAGGCTGCCATTTTTAAATTGTCATTTCATCTTTTGATGCTAATATAGCTTATAGCCACTTTATAGACCTTTGAAAAAGTACTACCTCGTGAGCAGGTACTTTCTGAGGGGCAAATTTTTACCCGGAACTTTATTTAGATCCTGTTTCCTGCAGTGAAAACACACCGAGTACTGGCCCCAAGTCCCTAGTTCCTGGGGAAAGTTCCTGCGGTGGAAACGGGGCTTATGTCTTATTCTCAACACCAGTGATATTTGTGATGTTTTTTAAAGGGATAGTTCACCCAAAATTGAAAGAAAAAACTAAATCTGTCATTTAGATTCTTTAAGATGTAATAAACACATTCTCACATTCTTTAAAATGTAAGAAAGCCGTACAGATTTAGAACAACATAAGGATGAATAAATGGAGCCTGATCTCATGACAAAAATGTCCTTGTGGGAACGTTTTTGCAAGACGCAAAATATGTAGTGCCATGTACGTTTCGTGACATTCGATGTGAAATGTCCACTGAGTGGCGCTAAAGAGTGTTCATCCCACCCGAACAGAACGTACATTTTACGTGACGCTGGTTTTGTAAATGTCAGCGCAGTTCTGAATTGAAATGTCCATTGAGTGGCGCTGTAACTCTAATGCTGTGTGACGTTTTAAAATAACGTACCATCTGCTCTACACATAAAGCTAACCGATAGTATGAACAAAAGTGAATGTGACGTAAAAACACAATTGCAAGCATGCCATTTTAGCTTGTTTTTCAATTTCTCATTTTTAAGCTCTTTCATTGTGAGTCATGTTTTTCACGGGATTCGTACACAAGGATTACGCATCCTTAGTCCAGTTCAGTTACCGCCTGAGCTACTGCGCAAGCTTGTTATGTCCAGAATGCGAAACATATGGAGCTGTAATCATAACTGTGTACGTAAACGATTACAAGTGCTCGCTGTTTTAACGCCTCTAGCGTTCATTTCTGCTGGAAACTGTAATTATTGGCACGTATTTCGCATTTTATGAAAAAGTACCCACAGGTACGTTTTAGTCATGAGATCAGGTTGAATAAATTATGATAGAAATGTCATTTTTGGGTGAACTGTCCCTTTAAAAGCCACTAAGAATGATAACTCTAGCAATAATGTTCTGTTTATTATAAACTTGCTATGTTATTTGTCATCTGTCAGGACCAATTCTCACTATTAACTAGTTGTTTATTAGCATGCCTATTATTAATATATTGGTTATTTATTCGTACTTATAAAGCACACATTCTGCATGACCATATTCTACATCCCTAATCCTAACCAATACCTAAACTTAACAACTACCTTACTAACTATTAATAAGCAGCAAATTGTGAATTTATTGAGGGAAAAGTTGTAGTTAATGGTTTGTTAATAGTGAGAATTGGGCCTTAAAATAAACTGTGTCCTAAATTTTAAATCTCTTCAAAGTCTTTTGGATTCTGATTGGCTGCCAGGGTTTTGGTTGTTCATCAGCTGGAAAAAAAACAATCATTTAGAAAGTTATTCCAGCAATATCATTCTCTGTGTTTCAATATATTTAGTGTGGATGCCTCAATTCTTAAATAATTTGAAAGATTATTGAAACTGTATAGTTAACGTTATAGTTATCGTCCTTATTATGAACAGGACTTAAGAGACACGTTTATATTTTCTAGAGATCATGTTAACCGTAATTAACCATATGCTGTAGATCAATCAGGCCGAATGTTGCAGTCGACAGGATTTGGGTGTACATACTAAAACACTCCTATCCTCTAAATAATTTGCTAGGCTTCAATTATCTTCCTCAGAATCAGTTTCGTCTGCTCCGAGACCTCCGTTCAGGCCACCGTTCATGATTCAGAATTGGCAGTTGGTGATTTTCCATCTTAAGTATCATGTTCATCCGGGCTCAAGTCTCCAACCTCATGCTAAAAGAAATACTTTGATGTAATCGCTCACGCAAACATCCCTAATAACAAGAGCGGAGAGTGCTTCGTGCAAATAAACATCTCACAAATGCCAATGAAAAAAATGTATTCAATATACATAATTGATTCCAGCTGCCAGCGTAAATAACTCCGGGAGCAAGGATGCAGGCTCTTGATGATATTCTGCCCTTAATGATGTTACTTGAGGAGAGGAGGCAGACTGGAAGAGAAGATTAGATGATGTTTTTCACTTTTACTTCCACATTTCCCCTTTTGACACTGCTGCGAGACGGCTAGGCAATTAGCAGCCCGTTTAGCCCCTAGCTGCTGTCAGATCCATTTAAAATGACGAACATGAGCTGGTCTTTCACTCTTTTTTACCAGCTCACCTCCTCTTAAACCTATGATTTGCACACATAAAATCTTTTTGCAAAATCTTTAAGGCTAATCAGAGCAACTTAGCACAGCATTTGACATTAGCATAACCTATTTGTCCTTTGCCACAGGTGTTTTTTTCAAGTAGCATTACAGTTTCTCAAGTTTTTCATCACATCTCTAGCGCTCGTTTTAAACATTTTCTCTTTGCACACATTTGATGCACAGATGAAACAAACTTTAAAAAAATTGTGGGGGAAAAAAGCGAGAATGAGACATAAATTAATGATCCACTGAAGTCCATGTGCATGTTCTCTTGATTTTTTTAGTATGAAACTGAAGCTGTTTGAAAACTTCTTTAGAAATAGTGAGATTAATTTGTGAGAATTTAAGAATGAACTAAATATCATTACAAAAAGTGGCTTTAGAAGTCAATATATTCTGAACTGCCATAAATTTTTCATCATTTTGCATGTGTTTCAAGATTTAAAAGTGTTTCAACTTAAAAAAAAAAAAAGTCCAGCAAGGTGGTTGGTCAAAACTACTAATACATATTTATTTGTCTTTTCCATTCCAGGAACATCGTGAACTGCAACTTACGTACGATTCAGTCGCGAGCCTTTGCCAAGAACCCCCACCTGCGCTACATGTGAGTCCTGTGTGCTACAATGCTCTCAAACCCTCTGATTAAACACCTCATTTGAAAGTCAATTGTTTGTTCCTCGAGACTCATACTATTAGAGATGGATCGTGAAGTGGGTTCACTCGTTCATCTACACCAGGCAATAGATCTTCTTAAGCAGGCCATGTTTAGCAAATGGGGACAATGTGTTTTCCATCTTTGGATACTCTGCACAGTATCATGGCTGCTCTTATTCGAGAGGTGCTTTGGCCCTCCGTGCATAATTTATGATGATAAAGTTCTCCGCCATGTGTTACTGAGCACCACCCTCAACCATTTCTCAAAAGTGCGCTTTGCGAGTAGCCCGGCAGACACATACGTTGGTTTAATCTCTAAAGAGCAGCTTTGCAGAGTGCTTGTTAACATGTCGTCTTTGTCTATAGCCGTTTGATGGTTTAAAATTGCTTGACCAAAATGACTCCATTCGATAATTGGCTTAACAGTCTGCAGCAATGTGCCTCTTGAAATTCTCGGTGTTAGATTGGATCGCTCACTTCCTCGTCCCGACAGTCAGCAAAGACCCTCTGTTGTGTGCTCTGAATAAACAAAGATTGTTTGCGGTAGAGCTGCCTGAGTTGTGGGGGAGACGGTGGTGGAGAATGCGGGCAAAGAGAGATGATTTACTTAATGAAGGCTGAATGGGACGAGTGTGACAGGACTGTTATTTCCCAATTTCCTGCCGGTGAGCGCTGGAAAGGACATGGAATCGCAGACTGTCACCTCCACACAGTCCACCCCAATTTGTGCTGTCCATCACGGCCTCCAAATGCACTTCTTATTTTCTCTCTGTCATAAACCAACGCGTGTGCGATTTTGTGTTGGTGAGCATTGCTGGTGAGTGTCTTCTGTACAAAATGTTCGGGAACTCTTTGTGTCATGTATTTGTCACTACATGTGTCCACTGTAAGTACTTTAGTAGGGTGTATGGGAACCGTTTTTCATGCCAAGTTTCCGGTACAACCTGGACACTAGCAGGCTGTTAACTTAAACTATGTGTGTACACAGAATCTATGCAATTTTGTACACATTTTTGTGATTTTTCTGAAACGTTACCACCACAGTGTCACTTCAACCACATTGAATTGTTTTGGAAATTAAACTTTACATGTTTTTTAATGCTGTTAAATCGATTAATCAGTATTAAATAAAAATATTACATATATTTCTTAAATATATTCATATATGTGTGTGTATTTATATATACATATAAATATACACAGTGCACACATATATTATGTAAACAGTAGCTTTTTTTTTAGATGCGATTATTCGCAATTAATCGATTTGACAGCACTCATTTTTTTGGAATAAAATAACAGACTAATTTGTCTCTCTAAGGCTATTTTCATAGTTAGCATATACACATTTAAATAATATCTTGAAAGAAATAATTCTTTTACTTCACTTATTTTTTGCAAAATTACAACTTGTTTGGAAATCATGTGATATTTCTTTCTTGTTTTCTCCACACATCATGTCTTGTATTTCTCTTTTTCTGATAGTTTTGTCTCATAAGTAAGTATGTAGAATAACTTTTATGGGCATACAGGCACATACTACAGTAATGTCTCTTTTTGGACCCTTTTGTTTTGTTCTCCATCCCATGTGTGGTCTTCACAGAGCACTGACTTTTATGATCAAAAAAATCCCAGAGATTTCCAGACGTGTCATTCACAACACACACGGGGTCAGGTCCCGGGAACAAAGCGACAGTGTTCTTATCTGTTTTCCATTTCTGTTTTGACATTTGACATGGATGATTAATAAATCACTGTACTTACAGGGAACTCAAGTTATAAGCACTAAAAAAATGCATCATTGTTCTGGAACAATACACACAAAAATCTTTTTTGTTGGTGCTTTTGTTTTGTTTAAATTTAAAGGTTAATATACTGCCACATATGTTTTTTCTTCCCAGTGGCACATTTTTATTTTATTACTTTTTTTATTTTTTATTATTATTGGTAAATAAAAATCAACTTTCCCAATTTTTTTTGAATTATTTTTAAAACATTGGAAAAGTTGAAAAGCAAGTTATTACATTTTGATGAAAGATTAGAACACTTTTATTATTTTGGTTAATGGTGAACAATAAGACATTATGAAAGTAAATAAACTTTGAATTTATACTGACTTTAACAATAGATTTTGGCAGCCTCTTGTTTTAGAGATTCGCCAAGTTTTGTGACCCTTGCAGTAAGAGTCTCGCTATCAAGGGAATGATTGCCTTGTGTTTATTCCTTGTTTTCATACCCCAACCGCCAAAGGAAATTTGTTTTCAGCAGCTTTGGATAAAAGACAAAGAAATCAATACAGGGGCCTATTGCTTTGGTCGACCTGCTTTTTGAAGTGGGGCGTTCGCTTTCATGTGTCTACTAGCCATGTGTGGCGAAATGAAAGGTTGCCTTCTGGATTTCTACAGGAGCATCTTTTTTCTTTAGAACGATGGAGAGAGGACACAATATATCCAGCAATATTTTTCATAGGTAACTTGTAAAGGTTATCCCCAAGAGCAATGGCAGAGTGACCAGAGAGTTTCTCTCATTAAAAACTCTCAGCCCGCTCACTGAACCGCCTTGCAATAAGATGTCACTTTTTCTTTATTTAGACGGCTTGCAGGCTGTAATATTTCAGTTTTTAGTCAATTTTGCTCTAAAATAGTAGAAAACATTGGTTGATAAGCATGTGCAAAATGATGAGAATGTGTCAAATTATAACAGACCAAACTAACCAAATGTTTAAAAAAGTTGGAAAATATATAAAGAATATTTTAAAATTTTAAGTATAAAAATATAAATATAAAATGGAATATTAGCTGCTTTTTAGAAGTTTTTTTTTTAAACAAACCAACTAGTGTTTTTGTTTTGTTTGTGTAAGATCTTTGTTCAGTAAGTGTTTTTTTTTTCTTTTTGCTTTGCTTTTTTTCTATTTGTTTGTTTTGTCTTAGCTTTACTTCTGATTTGTTTTTGCTTTTTTGTTTTGCATTTAATGTCACTTCATCATTTCATTTGGTAGACTACTAAGGGAACTGCTTTATACATATGTATAAACTACAGTTCAAAAGTTTGGAGTCAATAAGATGTTTTTGTTTCTTTTTGCTTTTGTTTTGTTTTTATTTTTTCTATTTGTTTGTTTTGTCTTAGCTTTACTTTTAGTTCTGGTGGTGGTCTCTTTCTTTTCTCCCTCATGCCAATTTCTCTTGAATTTTAACTCTGGCAGTCTCTCTTTCGCCCTCTCACAGTCTTTCTAACTTTGTCCTTCTCTAAAACCCGTCACTCATAGGCGTCCCCTTCTTTTTTCTCTTGTTCTTTTTCTTTTTTCTGGCCTTGGCATGCAAACTCTGTTTTTCATCTTCCTCCATCACTCCCTCTCACTCCATCCATCTCTCTCTCTTTGTTTCTGAGATGACATTATTTATTATTCATGCCACCGTTGATGTGGCTGCTGTTTTATTCCCCTCGCAACGGGAGGAGCGCGCTAAAACAGCTTACATCTTTTCCTTCTCTGTGAAAGAACTCCAAAATGAGCCTTTGACTTTGTGGTTAGTCAGTCAGCCATATCTCCCTCTCTGAAATGCGATAGGATGCTCATCAGTAAAGGAGAGATGCTCCATTGTCTCCGCGGGCTCCGAAGGCCCCTGAGCCCCAATGAGAGCTTTATTTGGCTTGATGAAAGTTGAGTGCTTTGAGAGAACACATTAAATGTGTTGACGCCGTCCTCTTCGCTCATTGAAATATGAATTGGATATTAATGATGATGCCTGTTGGTGATTTCGATGAGCTTTATGAAATGTTAGCATCAGATCGGAATGACTAATCGCTTTTCCGGGAGGCATTATTTGCATTTTTGCATTATTCATTTGTGTCAGGTGAAATGCAAAGCTTAAGGAATTTACTTTGTTAATGCTAATGTCTGATGTGATTGCTATATAAATTAAGTCAGTTTTAAGGCTGGAAATCTCCTACTACATCATGATAGGCTACAAATCTGATACTTCGATATATCACCATGCATCATGGATTGTGATTTTGAAACCTGTACCTTTTAGTTTTTATTTTATTTTATTTTGCTTTGCTGTATAATATATATATATATATATATATATATATATATATTTTTTTTTTTTCTCTGAAACATTTAAA
>JAFVLL020015513.1:0-45967 GCA_021397915.2 Tor tambroides
GCGCTGTTCTGTAGTTTATTAAAAGTTTATTAATTATGAACGTGTCACGTGTCCATATTACACCAAAATGCAACACTGCACTCCCTTGGGTCCGCAGCAACACACCTGCCACACGTGAAGTCATTGGCTGAACGGTTCTCGACACAATAAAAATGCAAACAGACAGACAGACGCACAGAGATTCCTGCCTTTATTAGAGAGAAGAATATGTTCAGCCCCTCCCTCTGAAGCTTCGAATATTCGGTGTTGATTACTATCGAAGCTTCGAAGCTCAAAAAATGGTATTCGGACCAGCCCTACTCCAAATCAAGCTATTCTGGAGTGATCTCATGAATATTAATTAGGTTGAGCTTACGTTTCTTCATAATTTTACTGAAACATCCAGTCATGTAACATTATGTCTCTATCTGTATTATATACATCAGCTATTTTGCTTCTAAATTTAGCTATTCTACCAAAATGATAAATTCTACTATGGTGTGAGTTAATGAATATTAATTAGGTTGTGCTTTCATTTCTTTGTAACCTTAGTGGAACATCTAGACATGTAACATATTATCTCTGTCTGTATTGTACATCAGTTATTTAGTGTCCAATTTAAGCTATTCTGGCAAAATTATGAATCCTACTGGTGTGAGCCCATGAGTATTAATTAGGTTGAGCTTATGTTTCTATATAACCTTACTGGAGCATCCCATCACATACATGTTAATGTTTATCAGAATTTCACACCAGCAAACATTTATAAATTGGAATACTTCAGACAAATTCTAAATCATACAATGGTGAAGGTTTAACTTATGAATATTGATAAGATTAAGTATTTCGAGTGCTAATTTTCCTTCCTAGGTCATTCAGTTGCCTATGCTAATATCTGTCTGTTTTCCACTCTAGCAACCGTTCCATCATGAGTCTCTCCTGATGGACCGAAAGGATTTGAAACTGACCAAAGCGGAAAAGAGAGCAGCCAAGAAAAGCTATGAAGATGAGAAGCGGGCGTCCGTGCCGTATCAGCGGCCCTCTTACGCACATTACTACCCAGCTAGTGACCAGAGACTCACCAATATCCCTGCCTTCAGCCAGAGGAACTGGTGAGTCCACCACAGAAACCCTCAATGTAGCGCCCTTCTGTTTCGAGAGTGTTTATAAGTTTTTACTTATCCAAACCTTTCGTTCAGGCGGCCCCCTCCTCATTTAGAAGAGAAACCAGTTGCAAGCGTGAGGCCAGTTCAGTCCACACCCATTCCCATGATGCCCCGACAGGTACCCATGGGCGTCCCCAGTTCAAGCACGGGATTCCCGGTCAACTACTTGCAAAAGGCCGGCGTTTATGTGCAGCGCGTTGTCACCACCACTGGTACAGACAGTTCACTTGTAGTGCTTGCAACTTCTTGCTTCATGTTCCCAGTTTGTTTCTTCATGATTTAATATCTTTGCTCTGCAGATATTGTGATCCCAGGTTCCAACAGCAGCACAGATGTCCAAGCCCGGATCGGTGCAGGAGAGAGTATTCATGTTATCAGAGGATCCAAAGGTACCTCAGTTTCAGAAAACTGTTGAGAGCGTTTACTGTTCACTAGGTGTTGGTAAGGTTTATTTGCTTCATATTCTGTCATTTGCGCTGCAGGCACATACATCAGGACCAATGATGGGAGGATATTTGCCATCCGCTCTGGAAAGCCAAGACCACCGGAAGGAGGAGCCACAGCTTCAAGAGGTGTGCTAATTTACTCATTTGTAAATTAGCAGTTCTTCTGACATAAGCTCGAGGCAAAATTGACCCCATTTTATAGACTTTAAATGCGTTTCAAAGTCGGATGTGGGATATTCCTGCTTCTGTACTTTTAAGTCATTCCTTTGACTGACATTCAGAAGATGGTAAAACATAAGAAATCAAATGACAATAGTACCATTGTCTTTGAGTTTGAGGATAAACAATGCTATGCAATACATATTCTGTTGCATTTTTTACAAGTAGGAATGACAGAAAATTGATTATTGTGCAAAGTTCACCATTGCACATTTTTTCAAAGACAAAAGATCTGTTGCTTCAAAAATTGTCCATTTTGGGCCTCTGTTTCACATGATCTGCGTAGGATGGATGTTTTAGTCCCATTCCCTTAAGGTTTTGTCCTGAATATTGTCCCGTTCCTGCCGTTAAAGGCCCACTGATAGAGGTAGAGGCAAAATGAAGATGCTTTACCTCGCTGGTGTGTACAATCAAAAAACTTTGAGAATATCGAAAACTTCACGAAACTGAAACTGTTCATCTTTCCTACCACCCCAACACTCATTAACTCAAAACTTGTTCTATGCCTCACTCTGTGGCATAGTATCCCGCAGTAGTCACATGGGTGTAGAGGCCTCTTCCTTGATCAAGACCACAGTTTTTATTGTTGATGATTTAGTCCTTTACTGGGGTGTGACTCTACGAACTTTCAATGACCACCTCAGATCTTTACCTAGTCTACACCAACATAAACTAACAAAATCTCTCTCTTTCTCACAGAGGAATCCGGCCCTCCCTTGCATTCTGTCAGTAACGGTCGCGCATCTCCTCAGGAGCCAAAACGTTTAACCCCCGAGGCTCCGCCTCGTCCTTCGCCCCAAGACAGCCCCAATCTGCTCCGAGAATTCCAGAGTAACAAAGACCCGGTTCCAGCGGGAGAGAACTTGCCATCTTCAGGAACACCCGAACCCTCGGGAGCAGACAGACCCATCCAGAACCCAGTTCGAATCCCCGACCAACACCGGCAGCTCAACAATGACATTGCGTCGTCTGTGGACGTTCAAAGTTTGAAGCGGAAGCTTTTGGAAAGTCGGACATCCAAACCACCTAGCGCCAAACGGACCTCAACATCAACCGGTGTAGCTGGGGGTTACCCGGGATTTCCTTTAAGCAGCGGATTTGGGTTCCCATCCATGGGACTGAACCCTGCCTTGCTGGGCGCACTGGGTCACATGACTCCCCCATCTATTGGAAGCAGGTCGCACCTCCTACAGCAAGCCGGTCAGACTCTGGGTGACCTACATGCCATGTTCCCCACTGACCCACTCGGACTTGGTGTGTCCAACAGCACTCTTTCCTCGACCTGCTCGACCAGCACCACATCCTCCACCCATGCTGGGATGCTAGCCCCTTCTTCATCCTCGGTGCCCTCTTCGTCATCGTCCTCCACTTCCTCCTCTCTCCCACCCTTCCTCATGAACCCCGGCATGGCAAGCATGCTTTCCGGCTTCCCGGTACCATTTTCCCAGCCGCTGTTCCCTGGGTCCCTACACCCTAGAGGCCTGTCCTCTACGCCAACCCCTGCCTCCACTGCCTCCAATTTCCTCTCTTCCTCTGGCCTGCTGGGGGCAGCGTTCAGCCGCCCCAACACGCACCACTCACTTGCGGAAAACGGCGGGAGCAGCTCAGACGACGATGTCATAGAGGTGATGGGCCAGTGATTGGCTGCCTTCCGTTGTTCCAAGTGGAAGAATCCTATTGGATGGAGCTGAAATTATATAAATCCAAATGCTGAATATGCATGGAGTTAAGAAAGGCGATTATATATTTTTCTTTACCGTAAGGGACCAGAGCACAGGGCAAACATGAAGAGCCCTAGTCGTATCTCTCTCGCGAGGGCCTGGACACGGACCTGACAAATTCCCTCGGAGAGAATACCGACCCGAACTTAAATGTGATTGTCTTTACAGACTGTTTGCATTCGTAAGAGATGACTTTAGAGATACTTAGCCGTTTGCTAGACCTTGTAGCATCACCTGGAATGATAAACGAAAAAACATATGTGACCTTTTTTTATTAAAATTGTAAGTACTACTATTACTTTTGTAAACGGTGGTCCTACATGAATATTCATATTCGTTTTAAATCGCAGACTGGGCAACGGGGGGGATTCGTAACAATCGAATCGTAGAACGACAGAAGCCATGCCTAGCATTAGCACCGCCGAGACCTTTTTGCTTTCCTTTGAGAAAAAAAAAAAGCGACAAGGAAAACCTTAACTCGAATGTATTTTCATGTTAGCCTTTAAAATTTGGTGGAGGGACGTAAGTTTAGTGCGTTTAGTTCGATATTAGCCTTAAAGCAGAGAAATGGATCTGTGTTCTCGTTCAATTGCGTAGCAAACAAAATCATCCGTTGTTCTCCATTGGGATCATCTTACGAATGTGTAGACTGTTATGCGACCCTACTAGCCGTTGTTTTTCGAAATTTGCGCTTCAGATCATCTGCGCGCTCATTCAGTTTCATCCGTGTTGGGGCCACAGTCATGACCAAAGTGTTTGTTGGGCCTTTTTGAAGAATTTCGACGTGTTAAACGTTTGTGTTAATGTTGATTCGCGCTGGTTGACCTGTGACTGACAAATCCCTCAGCCAATAACACTGTTCATTCTCTGTGCCTATTAGAGCTCTTTATTTTGACTCCTCCCACAGTCTGCTTTCTGATTGGCAGATACCCACATCGTGAACTTTGGCCTGAGTCTGCAGACGCTGTTATATAAATACAATGGTGTGCATTTGACATGTGATTATATCTTTTTTCATTATTTGGATCTTTGTTTTGTAACATCTTACGGCATACCTATGTATTAGTTTTGTTTTCTTTTAACTATGTACAAATTTACCAGAAATATTTATTTATAATGCTGAAGAGTAATTCATTTTCATTCTTTCTTTTTTTATTTTTATACGTTTTCAACCTTTTTTTAAGAAGGAAAAAAAAAAACCTCTATCCGAGAGACGCAGGGTTTTTTCCCCATAGATGTGTTCAAGACCACAATCTGTGAGCGATTCAGCAGTCGGGACCCGCAAACACATGATCTCATACAGGTTCTGTCCCGGGAGGTGTCCACACATCATCTCATGTTCCCAACATGGAGAGGAGTACATTCAAATGACATTGTATTTATTAAATATTGTTTTAACATAAATAAACCTGACTCCTCTTGTATTTAGAATGTGTGTGTGTGTGTGTGTGTATATATATATATATATATATATATACACACACACATTTTTTATTTTATTTATTTGAATATATATATATATATATATATATATATATATATATATATATATATATATATATTAAAGTTAGTAAATATTAACATCATATGCTTTTATGTAGTTAAATGAAACAAAAAGTCTGAAATTGTAAAATGTAAAGAATTTAAGTCCACAAGCTTACAAAAAATCTATAGTATAGAATTTATTCATATAAAAGTTATTATAAACGTGATTTGCAAGTTATAGCACATAAAATAAAGATTTTGCACATTTTAAAGGTTAAATACTTCTTGCTTACAATTTAATATATTATCATTTTAATGATTTATATAAAATAAAATATTTTCAAGTAAAAAAAAAAGGTTTTCATACATGACCTGCAATTGTGTCATTGAATAGGAAAATTTGTCAAAATGAACAAAAACTGATCTCTGCCATTTAGAAATATTTGCTTAATATTTTACAATTTTAATATTTTATTAATGTATTTTAATTTATGTATAATAATAATCTGTAAGTTTAAGTAAAAGTTTTCATAATGATCTACAATTGTTCAATTAAACAGGAAAAAGATTTTGTGCAACATTTAAAAAAAACTATGATTTCTGTCATATTTTAATAACATTAATAATGTACATTTGATAGCATAAATGTTTTCTTTCATGATCTGCAATTGTTTAATTGAACAGAAAAGGCGGACTGGCACTGATAAATGCAAAAACATTTAAAACTGCATAAACATCAAAACAATATCAAATAATTTAACAACCATGATCTTTGATCATTGCATTTAAGAAAAATTAATTGCCTTCAGTCATTTCCAAAGATATCTGCACCAAAAATTTGCAGTGAACACTTATGAAGTGCATCCAAAAATATAAAACGGTTATTAAAAATATATATTTTAGTTTTTAGGTATAGTAGTCGCAAAGGACATTTACACAATTAACAATAAAATTCGCTCAGTAACTCGCAACTCTGGTCCAGCTGATAAAGTTCAGTTTCAGTACTGCATTGGTTTGCGGGCCATGTAAGCGTTCGTGACTTGACTCATAACGACCAGAGCGCTCAGAACGGGACAGAGCACGGCCAGGTACCAGCCGGACCCGCTCACGCTGCTGCCGAACCACGCCGAGCACGGTCCGAGGAACAAGCTCAAACTGCCCAGCAGGTACGCCAGCAAACCGGAGGTGGCGTGGTAGCGCTTCAGTTTGGCCAGCGACCAGCCTCTGGCTAGTTTGGGGTAGAGAAGCGGAAGTCCTCCGAGCGACTGCAGCCCGACGACAACGACCGTAAACACCCCGACCGCCCCGTGCCATGTGCTGAAGTGCGGCTTGTCGTGGAGGTGTTTGTTGTAAAAGATAGCGGCCAGCCCCGCAGTCGCGCAGCAAACACACAAACCCTGCAGGACCCAGTGCAGGCGGCCTTTAGCTTTGTGCTTCAGCTTCTTGACGGGAGACGAGTAGGTGTGGAACAGAAGCACGGCCTCGGTCATGAAGAAGGAGAACTGGAGGATGGGCCTACTGGATAGAGAGTTGGACTTGTAACCCGAAGGTCATGGGTTCAAGTCTCAGGTCCGGCAGGGATTGTAGGTGGGGGGAGTGAATAACCAGCACTCTCTCCACCCTCAATACCAGGACTGAGGTGAGACCCTTGAGCAAGGCACCACTCCCCCAAAACTGCTCCCCGGGCGCCGCAGCATTAGCTGCCCACTGCTCCAGGTGTATGTTCACTACTGTGCATGCACTTGGATGGGTTAAATGCAGAGGACAAATTCCGAGTATGGGTCACCATACTTGGCCACACACCACTTCCCTTTCCCCTTTTATATATATATATTATTTTATTTCCATTTAGTTTGTTGAAGTATTAAAATAACTCAAATTAAATAAAACTAAAACTTAATAAAAGACCTACAGAGACATAATAAATTCAGACATAATTTAACTAAAATTAAAATAGATAACAAATACAAATCAAACGACAGTAGTTTATCAGTAATCCTAAAAAACAACCCTGAGTCAAACACATATGTTAAAAAACAACAACTTACACATAGTAAGACATGGTTATAAAAAAAAACTGAAACAGAAGTGAAACAAGTAGTAGGAAAGAGGAGAAATAAAAAGTGATGCTTATATCCTTTGCCGGTGTCCCTGCCCGGTGGAGTCGATGGTCTTTACACTCTTCGGTCTAAATAAACAAATATAAATATATAAATATATAAATACAAACATATGCAAGTATATATTTAAGAAAAATATGTTATGTTTATATATTAAATATAATAATAGAAATATATAAATGTATGTACATGTAAATATTTTCAAAATATATACTGTATGTGTGTGTCTTTATATATACATAATGAATAAACACAGTACACACACATATTATGTAAACATAAACTTTTATTTTGGATGAGATTAATCGCGATTAATCGTTTGACAGCACTAAAAATTATTATGTTTATTTTATATTATATGTTTTATTTATATTAATTTTATTGATTTTCAGTTCATAAATACAGGGGTCGATTACTTTTTTTTACCTTCCTTTAAAAATATGTTCGGAAACTGAATATTGAAAATTTGAAAAATAATAATGTTGTGCATACTCAAGTACTTCATACTAGTTTACTTAATGGTTACACCACTTTTATTTTAGGACCATTCATTAACAATTTCAGTGTGAGACAAATCTATTTTATGAGTACAAAAAAATGCATCTTGGCATTGACCCATACATAGCCTATACTAATAAAACAGTTAATATTCTTGATTAAAGATTTAATAACTGCATACTGGACATTGTTCTGAATCTAAATATTGCAAATTGGCCCCTAATATAGTTACAATCATATATCAGGGAGAACAGTAGAGTGAAATGACTGGAGAATCCAATGACCGTAACAAAATCAGACATTCACGACCAATTACTGGCATGAATTCCTGTGTCCTGTGACCCGCTGGCCTTCATCCAGACCAAACGGAGGACAGAAACCTCCTTATCTCCTCCTGTGGGTCTCCAGACCTCCCTTCCTGATGATAGAAGACATCCGCTATCAGAGAGAATGAGAATTACATCAAGCCTATATGGACGTCTGCCAACTCCTAGTGTGCAGCAAGTTAAGTGCACTAGATTTCGATGCAGTCACTGCACTGAAAGTTTCACAAGGGAAAATGGGAACTGATCTCCTGATTTGCAATTGTTCAGTTTCTTAAAGTCATATCCAACACGTATGCACAATTCTGTAGCAATATTCTGAAGAATTGTCAAAAACGACATAAACTTGAGTCTATTCCTTGCTCTATCATGTGACTTAAAATACATCGCGTACGGAGCGCTTTTATGGGAAAGTGCTGCGTTATAAGAATCTTGTTTTTGTTCCTCAGAGGAAATAATGATGTGAGAGTGAATCATTTTAGCTGCTCTGTCCCTTTAAGAACGAGTTTAATTTTAAATAATGTCATTGTAAACAGACCCACAGGCGGGGGTTCGCAATATAAGACCCGAGGGTCCACCAAATGTTTCAGGAAATGATGTCCGCTCAAACTAGGACAGATCGCACCGGATTAAGCATTAATCTGAGTCTACTGCGCATGCGCAGAAGCGCGCGCTAGTGGACAAGGTGCGCGTTCAGAGGAGAAACTAACGGCTGAGACCGCGGATCACGAGAAAACATCTGAGGAAACTTCTCGCTGCCGGTGGAGGATCATTTTCACTTCAGTCTTGAGCGTAATGGAAGACGTTTCCTCAGTTTTGCGCAATCACTGGCGTGATCTGCTCTCAAACGCGCGTCTTGCGCGCAGATTACGCTTAATTTGAGACGCCAGGAGCGGATTTGAGGAAAGCGACGCGTTTACTGTCAGTCTGACCATTAAAAGTCACTTGGCTTGGTTTAAGGTAGGTTTGTCTTCTTAAACAGTTACTACAAGAGGTTCAAATACGAGTGAAAACTGACTTTGACACATTATAGACGTACTTTCTTAAATTTGTACGTTAGGCTTTTTTTCAATGACGTCAAATTGCTAATCTAATCTGTAAGAGATTATTTCCTTATATTTGTTTATTTGTCCGTTTTCTTTTCTGTGTGTCATTTGTCTGCAATCAATACTACACATTTCCACATTAGTTTTTATCTGGATGGTGTATTAATTTATCATTTCTAGTATTTAAACATTCCTGCATTTATTCATTTATGCGTTTGCTTAACCCGTTGATATATTTTCTATATTGTATTCTATTCTTTTGATTTGTTTATTTATGCATTTATTACTTATTAACTAGTTTATGCAGTAAATGCATTTGAGGTCACATTTTAACACCTAATCTGAATTCTATTAATTCATTTATTCATTTTATTTAAATTAATTTAATTAAAAACAAAATTCATTTATTAATTTAATTATTTTAAAGCATATATTTATAGATTTATACATTTATGTAAGTAGTCACACATTTATTGGTGCATTTACTTATTTGTTTATTCCTTTAGCTAATTATTTGCATTATTTCCCAAGTAATTTGCCAGTTGAACATGCATTCAAATCTAATCTTTATCCAGTATTCTATTCTATTCTATTCTATTCTATTCTTCACTATATTTGTCTGTTTTGTGACTTATTTATTTGCTATGCTTTTGTGACCCAGTTTTACACCTCTTTCTGTTCATGGTTGGTTGTTCAGGCCTGTTCTCTGGATTAGGACAGAAGCCAAAAGAGGTGCCCTACAACAAAAATGGTCCAAAACACCCTTGAGTGCAATATCCCTCCTCACGCATACTGATCAGCCTCCAGATAGATGTTGTCAAGTGGTTTTGTAAAGGACAGCTTCGTTTGCACAAACCCACTGGAATGTTAAATCCACATATATTCCCATGTGTAGACTTTCTGTGTCTGATGTTTAAAGAAGACCAACTAAACATTTAATTCTGTTCAATAAATATCAAGCGTCCTCACTTAATGAAGAAAAAAAAAAATATATATATATATATATATATATATATACACACACATTTGCTGTAATCATGATAAAACCACAATATAGAGCATAATCTAATCTAATCTCTGTTGTTTTTCCTCAGATTGAGCCAGATGCTGCTGAAAACTGACTTGAGAGGATATCTTTCTGAAAACTCATCAAAAAACCATCATCTCTTTTATATTAAGACTGTAGGATCGACAGAGTGATCCAAGTTTGTTCTGAGCCTGGATGTGCAAACACATCAGAACCAGATCCGAAGTCTGTCGGCCTGGTTTGACGTAAACAGGATCGCTCTGATGTGGTCTGAAGTTATAAATCATCTCCCATGACCTACTGAGCCATGCTTTTCAGCCTCCTGTGTTCCCAATATGGCAAAATGTGAACTCATTGAACTGCAGGACTTGACTCCAGATGACCGCATCGAGTTAGCGCCCCCTAGCGGCCCTCCACCCCGTGCGGGGCCCACTCTGGAAAGGTGGAGCAAAGAAAAGGTGGTGCGGATGGTGGGGGAGCGCGTGCGTCTGGAGGACCCCGACTGGCTGACGTGTAAACCGGGATGGGGACATGACTTCCAGCCCTGCAGTCAGACGCAGCTGAGCTGGTGCGACCTCTGCGGAGAGTTCATCTGGGGCCTGTACCGCCAGAGCCTCCGCTGCACACGTGAGTCATTAGGAGATAATCGAGACCATTTCCACTACCATATCTGTCTTCTGCAGCTGTCAAGACAATCTGGCCCTCAGAGAGCGTAAGCCAATAGGAAAAGGATGTTTAGACAGGGAAACAGACAGTTTAGAAAGCGTCTTAGAGATTGTGTGGGGATGTGTTGTAAATACATGGTTAAGAAATTTAAGAGGAAAGTCAACAGCAAATCAATCAATAATGTCATCAGTTTATTTATGGACAGTAAGTCACAAAACATAGCAAATAAATAACACTCAAGCATATAAATACTGCAAATGCATAAACACAAAAATTTAATTAAATTTTGGCAAATAATGCAAATAGAATAAGCAAATTAAAAATACTAATACATGTATTAATACATAAATGTAAATCTATAAATAAATTAGTGCTGTCAAATAATGAATCGCGATTAATTGCATCCAAAATAAAAGTTTTTGTTTACATAATATATGTGTGTGTGCTGTGTATATTTATTATGTATATATAAATACACACACATGCATGTATATATTTAAGAAAAATGTTATGTTTATATATTAAATATTTATATATAATATAAATTATATGAATATAAATATATACATGTAAATATTTTCAAAATATATACTGTATGTGTGTGTATTTATATATACATAATAAATATACACAGCACGCACACATATATTATGTAAACAAAAACTTATTTTGGATGCGATTAATCATAATAAATGCATAATAAATAATTAATAAAATAAATAAATAATTTAATACCTGAATTATGTGTTTAACTGAATTGTTTCATTATGAAAAAAATATATAAATTAATTAATGGCATGCATATTAGTTGTTAAAATGTGTGCAACTGACTTTAAATGTATTTCAAGTAAAAAAAAAACTGCACAAACAAACTAACAGAACAGATACAATATAGAAAATAATGAACAAAAATAGTAACGAGAAAATAAATGAATGCATAAATAACTGCATTAATTCATAAATGAATGCTTTAGCAACCGGCCAGAACACCTTAGCAATTCTCTGGACTGGCAACATCCCAGAATATCTGTTGGTGTTGTATCAGTGAGACTTGCAATTACTACCTGCATTTTCTTCAGAAAAGGTAAAAATATAGTTTTTCTCTTTCTTCATAATAAGTGATCAAATATTGAAACGATCATAAACAGCATTGTTTTTACACTTCGTAAGGCCTTGAGAAAAATGGGTCAGTCAAAACCAGACCACAGATGAATGACTTATTCATCAAATAACCCAGAATATACATCAGCATGACCAGCAGGCGGCGCTGTACATTCATTCATGATGAACCAGACCGTTCTGGACTGGAAACGCTTGACCTCTCTTACAAAGGTTCAGCTTGTGCCACCAAAAAATAGACTTTTGATCTCTTAAACTGTAGCTCTGTGAATGGAGAACTGTGTTTAAAGGGACAGTCACCCAAAATTGAAAATTCTGTCATCATTTACTAACCTTCACGTTTCAAACCAGTATGAGTTTCTTTCTTCTGTTGAACACAAAAGAAGATATTTTGAAAAATGTTGGCAACCAAACAGCTGGCGGTAGCCATTGGCTTCCATAGTATTATTTTCCATACTATAGAAGTCAATGGGCACCGTCAACAGTTTATTTACCCATATTCTTCAAAACAGCTTAATTTCGAAGTATTTGTGTTTTCGGTTTGTGAATGAACGTTTGTGTTTTTTTAGACTGTAATTACACTTGTCACTACCGCTGTCAACCCTTCATTCAACTGGACTGCAGCTTGAACTACGACGCCGTCAGCGAACAGCTAAACTACTGCGAGGACACGATCGAGACGGACACTAATGTGGTGAGCGAACTACTAACACTACTTAACACTACTAGAGAGGAGAGTTTACCAGTAAATGTAAATCAGAGACATGCGCAGGAGTTACATTTAAACGTAATTCAATTGTTCCACCCTGTCATCTGTCGCTAGACGTAGATCAGCGTCTCAGTGCACCATATGCCATCAGCACGGGTTTGTTACCGTCCTACACACGCTGTGACGCGCGCAATTTATGACAGCGCCGCGGAGGAGCAGCTGCTTACATTTTAGCATTTGAAATGTAAATACATCAACTAACCTGATTTCTTAGATCGATCAATTTTTTTTAAGTTTTCTGAAAATGTGGATTTTATTAACCGTGTCTATATATTTAAAGTTGCATGGGATATTTGGTTTATAATTAGCTATTATTTACATAATAATGGAAGATGATAGTCACAGTGAAGGAGGGATCTGCCATTGATCTTCAGTGTAGGTGAGTGTGTGTTGAGTAATGGTGTGAGAGTGATACGGGGGAGGGTGGAGGACTGACAGCTGGGTGAATGAACTAATCAGCTCAAGTCAATGGTGCTTCACAATGGAGCTCTTATCTAATTACAAATGTGCAAATCATCTTAAAATCTCATTTGGTCATGCAACATTTGCGTGATGGTCTTTCTTATACTTTTAATCCTTTTAAATACACACAAGACGTTTTTCAGCAGCACATTTTTTGCAGATAGCACAGATATATGAAATATGAATATATGTGTATATCCTCCTGAAACCCAGCAGTTATGCCTGTAACAATAATAATAATAATAGTAATTCATATTATTGTTGTTGTTGTTGTTATTATTATATACATTTGATATGTATAATAATGTAAAATACATTCATACTGTTATTAACTATTATAAATGTATTATTTAATGTAAATGTTAATTACATGTAATGTTTATTTCATCATTTTCATTTTCAGCAGTAGTGGTTAAGTGATTTGTTTGTTTGTTGCACAGCTTTTCTGTCATATCAAATGTTTGTTAATTGGTAATATTGGATATAATAATAATAATAATAATAATTATTATTATTATTATTATTATTATTGATATATAAGTATTATTCTTTTATTTATATCTTGTTATTATTATTAAATATACCTTTTGTATACATAAGAGTATAAACATATTTAAAATACGTTAATACTATTATTTATTATTATAAATGTTCTTAAAATAAATGTTAATAATAATAATGTTGTATATTATATGATATATTTTTTATAATTCATGTATAATTATATGTAGATGTAATAATATATTAATTTGCCCACTGTAGTGACATTGTTTGTTGCATGAACTTTTTTTTCATACTAAATGTTTGCATGTGAATTGGTAATATTGTAGATAATAATAATTTTAATAATTATTATTATTATTGCTAATATACATTTTATATGCTTGATAGTGTATATGTATTTAAAGTACATTTATTCTATTATTAAGTATTATAAATGTACTATTTAAAATAAATGTTATATGTTTAGAAACATTACATGTTACTAGGCTATATGTAATTTTTGAAAATTATAGAATTTTATGCAGATTAGCAAATTTCTATTATTGGATACAAAAAGAACAACATAATAATAATAATTATCATTATTATTTAAAATATAATTATACTATTATTTACTATTATAAACATACTATTTAAAATACATTATATATTTTTAATATATAGAAAATATTACATATTACTGTATGGAATTTTTTTACAATAATTATATTATTATTTGTAGGTGTAATTATATTTTTATTGGTTAGAACATATTTAGAAACGAAATTTTATGCGTTTAAAACAGCAAACTATCTTCCATTGTTCTGCGGGGTTTCAGGGGGAGGGGCTTGTGCGCTGTAAACTCACCCCGAGGGGCGGAGCTCAGCGGAAGGGTGGGGTTACGGAATCACGCCTAACGGTTGCGTCCCGGTTGCACGAGGTCGGTCAGACAGCCACATCATCCTCCTCAGACACAGCGGAAGCTCTCACACAGTCCCGGTGCTCTCGGTGTCGGTGTGATAATGACGGACTGCGAGCGGTTGGACATGACTTGGGGCAGCAGCGCGAGCAGCGGATACTGCAGCCAGAGCGACTCCGAGCACGAGCTCGAGCTGTTCTACACCGCGCGCACCTCGCTCAGAAAGACCAAAAGACGCAAGGAAAAAGTAAGACAGCGGCTAATGGTCATACAGAATACAATATTAACCGGCATTGCGTGTTATTTTGGTGTTTTTGGGCGGCTTCGCGACTTTATAGCCCAGTTTGAACGGGTGAAACTGAACTAACGGAAATCCAAACCGTGCGCGCGTGCGTGTTTATTTTAAATGATGCTTACATCGACTCACGAGCTCGAGAACAAATTTAAGTAATGAATAGAATTATTAAAAAGTATAATAAGTAGTTTGAATCTAATTATATATTATTTTTACATATTTATTGTATTTTTATATAATATTTTAAACTTATTTATTTGTGTGTGTGTGTGTGTCGCGCGCGCGCGCTGGGGGGGTTTCCTCTTTAGATGAGGTCATGCTGAGTAGCTCTTAACATGATTAACAAATCAAAGCATCACTGCAGTCTGTTCATGTATCCTTACAGCACATAATCAATATAAAGACTTGATTAAAGACTTTTAATTAAACCTTCATTAATATTCATGAAACCAGCTTTTTTATTCAGACATAAAACTGGACCAGATTTATTTTTATTCATGTGACTTCAGTGAAACACTTTATGTATTATTTTAGTGGTGCAAAGCACCAAATTGTACATTATTTGTGGAGTCCGTCTTATGCATTTATAATTGATAAATATTGTAAATTATTTTTAAAATAGGCTGTAATAATTTTTAGAAAAAAACCCAGCAATTTTATTTATTATAGGCCTATATTACATATTTATTAAATCACATATTTATTAACTAATTAAATTAATATTTATTTCAATTTATATGGTACTTTTCACAGTACAGCTTTACAAAAAAAAAACAAAAAAAAACCATAACCATATAAATGTAGAAAGGACCAAATAAATTGAATTTTAAAAATATTTATATTAACTTGTTAATTTAAGTAGCTATTACATATAATAAAGATATAATAAATACTTAATATTTAATAAATAAAACTACTTTAAACAAAATAGCTGGCTCTCAAATGTAGGAATCATTTTCTCCCACAAATTTAGGAAGATTTTATACGTGTGAAATTTTAGAGGTAATGTACTGACTGAAATCTGAAAGTTTAGAGTCGACATGAATGTGAGTGTGTGTATGAGTGAGTGTGGAACAATGTGTGTGTGTGTGTGTGTGTGTGTTTCCACTTCCTGTCTGCTATTTCTGGATGAGGGAGGGTTGTTTTCTCTGTGAGTCGTGGGTAAAGGCATCCAGCTGGATCTGAAAGACTATTTCAAACCCACTTTATGCCTCAGAATGCGATTGTTCTGCTCTACAAACACAACCAGCTAGTGTTGTTCAATAAAGTTGCATAAAAGTCAGACTGTTTTTGTCAAAGTTCTTCTAAATCAGATCCTTGTTGATTTGTGTCTCAGAAAAACCCATAAATATAAGTGTTTAGGACAAATGATCAAGTTTTCACATCTTCTCTGTTTGTTATATATATATCTTGAGGAATACATCAGCCAATCTGAGTGTCTTGAGGTTTCTTTGCCGCCCTCTTGTGGTCATGTGACGCATCTCACACTGTCCTCTTGTCCCACAGGATGAGCCAGTGGACTGCAGGAAACAGGAGCTGTCCCTCAGTGAAATACAACAGAAAGTGAAAGAATACAACGCTCAGGTCAACAGTAACCTCTTCATGGTTCTGGTAAGGAATATTTTCAGTGTTAAAGATGTAAATATAGGTTACACTTTATTTTAAGGTGTCCTTGTTACAGTGTAATTATACATTTAAGTACTGATTAATATTAATTAACTACATGTACTTACTATATGGTTAGGGTTTGGATTAGGGTTCGGTTTAAGGCCCGTTCGCACCAAGCACGATAAGTATAAAGATAACGATAAAGATATAATTCTAAAAATCGTTCTCGATATTAAAGAATTGCAGAGTCCACACCACAACTATAACAATAAAGGCACAGAGAAACAATATTTTTGGAACCACTTTCAGAATGATTTTTTCCAGCTGATGAATGATAAAAACATTGGCACCAAATCAGAACCCATCCTGCTGTAACGAGTTTGAGAATTTAAAGCGGCAGATGAGCGTTCGCTTAGAATAAACAGACGATATCATCCGCTGGTGAGGACGCTAATATCTTTATCTTTATAGTTATCTTTATAGTTATCGTTCTTGGTGTGAACGGGGCTTTGCATGTAATTATTCAAAATTATTGTTATTGTAATAGTAAGTACATGAAACGTGTAACAAGGACACCTTAAAATAAAGTGTTACCTAAATATATCATACTGGTTTTTTTTGTTTGTTTTTTTTTTGCCGTTTGTTAATTTAAAAATGTGAAATATTATCAAAATGATATTTATTTATTCTAACAAATAAAATTTGACTAATCATTTTATTTAGTAATTTTAGTAATGTAGAAATTGTTATATATAAAATCTTTAATTTATATATATATATATATGTATATTTATGTTTACAAAAAATTTAATAATATAAAATAATAATAATAATATAATTATAATTATATATAGTAATGTGACATATTACCATATATGTCCTTTATGTATACATATACAGTTTATTCTGCCAAATAAAAAAAATTGTTTAATTTTAAATATAATTCTATAATATAATAATATAGAATACTATTTCTTATATATAAAATACATAATTTATTTTAAAAATAGTAATACATAATTTACTTTATTATATATATCTATAAAGTGTGTGTGTATATATATATATATATATATATATTTTTTTTTTTTTTTAATTTATTATATAATCTATTAGTTTACATAATGACAATTTATGAATACATATATATATATATATATATATACACACACATATATATATATATATATATATATATATATATATAGTTCATAAATTCATAAAAATATGTATTTATTACTTTGGAATTTAATAAAACAAAATGATACATAATATTAAAATATACATAATGTATATCTATATAATTGATGCCTAGATTATAATTATATTAATAATACATTGTAAAAATACATAATGTATTATACATTATATTATTGTATGTATATGTATAGATTTATTTGCGGTGTTTGTATTGTAATCATTGTAATAATACATAAATGTAATAATATATAAATATAATATAATAATATACATAGTATTATATTAGTTACACACACATATATATATATATATATATATATTTGTGGTATTTACTGTAAGTATTAAGCTTCAGAGTGTAACTGTAAAAATCTTTCTGTTATTCCCCATCAGAACCGTGATGGATCTTACACTGGCTTCATAAAGGTCCAGTTCAAGCTGGCCCGGCCCGTGTCTCTCCCTCCTCCACGGAGCACGTCCTCCTCCTCCTCCTCGGGACGGGATGGCGGTTGTCGGGAAGACAAAGCACTGAAGCGCCGCACCTCATTCTACCTGCCCAGAGACACGGTCAAACACCTGCACATCAGCTCCAGCACGCGGGCCAGAGAGGTCATCGAAGCACTGCTGAGGAAGTTCACCGTGGTGGACAATCCGGCCAAGTTCTCACTGTTCGAACGCAGCGAGCGACAGAATCAAGGTGAGGAGACCACTCATAGTTATTCTGACATCTTCTCTACAGGAAGCAATAAATACACCGTAAACAAATAATAAAATTCATGTCATCTTTCTCTTTTTAGTGTACTTAAGGAAGTTAGCAGATGATGAACGTCCGCTTTTCCTGCGCCTGTGTGCTGGACCCAACGAGAAAGTCCTCGGTTTAGTCCTTAAAGAGAATGAAACGGGGGAAGTTAATGTGAGTAAACAACCTTCTGACAGGAAGTCCTCTGAAAAAAATAACAATTTAAATATGCAAAATAGTTTTTAAAGGCATATACGTGCATTTGAGGTATGAACATGATGTTGTTTCTTCTGGCAGTGGGATGCGTTCAGTTTTCCTGAACTCCAGAACTTCCTGCGCATCCTGCAGCGGGAGGAGGAGGATCACGTGCGGCAGATCGTGCGGCGCTACGCACTGGCCAGAGACAAGATGAAAGAGGCTCTGAAGAACTTCAGCACGCCGGGCTGAAACAAGCTGCTTCTTATACCTCAGAAACGAAAGAAATCGTGAAGGAAAGGATGCTCGTACACAGCTTGTTACTGTTTGAATCCAAAGAGTGTGTGGAAGAAGCCTTTGTCCTGCAGTGGACGGGTCAGCAGTGAAAGGGAAATGCAGTGAGAGAGGAGTAGCGTGTGTTTAAGCGTGACTGGTGAGCGTGAGAGGAGTGTGACGTTAAACTGGAAGAAATGCTGCAGTTGTAGCTGTAGATCCAGATGTGGAGTGACATCATTCCAGTGTGAGCCACAGATTAGTAGTCTGTGGTGAATGAAATACATCAATGCAGATTATAGGGTATTTTCAGCCCCCTTTATACTTGTAATAGGAAAAAAAATGATTAGTTTAATGTCTGTATTAAAATAACACCATTTAGTGATACAGTACTTGTCAGATATTGAAGCACCCATGTATATATTGGATATTCACTGTAAATTAAATTAAATAAAATATTTTTCCCCTTTAAGATGACTGTTTTTCTTGTGTGCAGGAGCCATTAAATTAAACCATTAAGTTAAAAACATATGTAATTAAAGCTGCAACCTGGGCTCACCAGCACCCGGTGGCTTTAGGAAAACAGCGAACCGTGGGCAATATATTTAAAGTGGTAAATATGGAAGGAATATGTCAAAGTCATTTATATGTGCCAAACGTCCGGCTACCAGGTGGTGGCGCTATGACTATAACTGAATATTGGCCTTTAGATGTCTTCAGGCCAGGACTCTTACCAAACATGTGACGTTCGGTGCAGACTTCCAAACAACTTCCCTTTTCATGGCGAAACATCGAAGTTTGTCAGGCCGCCACAGACACGCCCGTTAATGAAAACTCAAGATGTTTGCAATTTAACGTCACAAAGGGCTTTAGATTACACTGACCAAATTTGGTGTTGATCGGTTTAAATCTCTAGAAGGAGTTCGTTTAAATACAATGCCTGAAAATGGCAAAAACGGCACAAAACTTGCATGTGTCTACCGAATTTCATACATGTATGTGAATGTAAAGATTCCACTGAAGGCGAGCGTAGCGATGAACCCAAGTGCAGTTTATTTACAACGTGAAATCCAAACAACCAAACAGAATCCAAACAGACAAAGACTTGACTTGAAACAGACTTGGCATGGCATGAAACAAACTAGACTCACCGACAGCAGATAACATTAATACAAGACCAGAAACGAAGGTAAGGACATGGCTACTTATAGCAAACACTAAGGGTCACATGACAAGAACCAACCAATGGGAAACAAGACACATGACCTGGCAACCAATCAGAACATGACACATTGAACAAGGGAACCAATAGCAAAGAGACATGAGGGCAAGGGAAGCATGAAACAAACAGGAACCATAACTAAACTTCAAAATAAAAGTCATGAAAACATGAACATGAAACAAATCCCAAGACAGACCTTACAGTGAAACATTCGTTGAAATTTTATAGATGGCGTTATTGAGTCAATGTCCCACACCCACTTCTGAAACCCATATCAGATGTAAATTTTCACCACTTTTGGCATATGTGCAAAGTTTAATGAGTTTTCAAGCATGTTTAGGCCCTTAAAAATGCAATTCATTTTGTAGAAGAAGAAGAATCTGAGCAATTCCAATAGGGTCCTCGCACCACCGGTGCTCGGGCCCTAATTAACTACATTTAATAGTAATAATTAAACTTCATTATTCACTTCTGTTACATGAATGTAAAGGGAAATCATTTAGAGTGAAAGGGGAATCATTTATCAATTTCTATTTGAAAAATTTCAGCTGTTGAATACTTCACAGTGTGACCATGTAATTAAGAAAGCAACAATTTGGATTAAAAATTATTTGTGTTTAATTGTTTGATAACTGATATGCCCAACCATTCTTAAATTAAGTTTTGGCTTATTTTGACTTTTAAAAAATCAAATCAATAACATATGTGCACAGTATATGAAATAAATTTCTGTGTTCGATACATAGTGTGATTCCATTGTTGGGTGCTTATCATATGTAACAATAAAAAGTCTCAAAATCTTTCGTTTTGATTATGTACTGGATTTTAAAAAATAAAAATCAAGTGACAATAAAATGAAATATCATGACAATAAGAAATAAAGTTTGACTAGGTAAAATAAAATAAAATAAAATAAAGACTTTTATTCTATATAATCTTGAACTTTTATGCTATCCATTCTTCTCTCCGAAGCGCTACATGTAATTTCCGGTTTGAGCAGGAGCGGCTGAGCGTGTCTTGATTCACTCTGATCTGCAGCGTTTCGTTTGTGAGTGACTTTACACACTCAATAAATCTGTTCAAACCGGCGTTAATTCGCATTATTTCCACTCTCCTGCTTCATTTAACCTCAGGAGACTAAATTAAAGTAAGTGTCATCGTTACATATGTGAATAATTGTATGTTATAAACTCAAACGTTGTAGGACATTATGATGCTAGCCGTGTTAGCGTGAAAGCTACATCAATTTTAGACTATTAGAAAATTAAATAATTGATTAGTAACAATACTTATATGCAATTTAGTTTTATTAATTAAATATAATAAATTTAAATCTTGTTTTTGCCGAGTTATTTGGCTGTCAAACACAATCTGTCCTGTTTTACAATGCTATGCTAATGCTGAGGTGAAAATTTCTGTTATATAAATATTATGTAAAATGTCACATTATTAAAAATAAAAAAAAATTAGAATGAATTTCCTTTAATAAAGGGTTTGAGTGGGAAAGCAAAGCTAACAGGTTTCCCATGTCATAAAAAAGTAGCCATATTTCATCATGACTCACATTATCAGATTCGTGACATCAAATATGTCAATATTTAACAGTATGAGTTCAATAACAGTTTATTGGTTCTCCCTCCAGAGCTGTGCAGCTGTCCCGAGTGTGACCCAAGCAGGAGGAGAATGTTCTGCAGCCCATGATGGGCGGCAGCGGGTCTAAAGGTAAAAGCTATTGGCCGTTCTCAGGTTCAGGTGGCGGAGATGAGCCTGCTAAAGACGGCCAAGACCAGAGCCTGGCCCGGGTGCGGAGCATCCGAAACGCCACGCCTTTCGTGTTTACCAGGAGGAGGTAAATATAACCACAGCTCCTGGCATGTGACTTGATTTCAGACAGCATAACTGGACCGCTGTGCCAGATACACTAGCAACAAGAAACAGATCATCTGAAAAACACACATTCTTGAGTCTGAAAGTAACGTTTTCGAACTGTTCACAGTCGTTGAGGTAATTGAACCTTTAGTGTTAAAAGGACAGTTCACCCAAAAATGAAAATTCTGTCATCATTTACTCACCCTCAAGTAGTTCCAAACCTGCATGAATGTCTTTTTTCTGGCGAACACAAAAGAAGATATTTTGAAGAAAGTTTGTAACCAGGCTGTTTTGGGGCACCATTGACTTCCATAGTAGGAAAAAAAAATTCTACGGAAGTCAATGGTGCCCCAGAACTGCTCTGTTTCCCACATTCTTCAGAATATCTTCCTTTGTGTTCAGCAGAACAAAGACATTCATACAGGTTTGGAACTACTTGAGGGTGAGTAAATGACGACAGAATTTTCATTTTTGGGTGAACTATCCCTTTAAGTAAAGGATAAAGTACGCTAACTAGGATACATTATTGCAAAATAAACCTTGACAGAGTGATCAGGTTTTATTTTGCAATAATGACCGGCTGACTATACATTACCCTTCTTATTTCATGACTACTTACTAAATAAAAACTAAAATTCTATGTATGTATAGTACAAAATTTTACATAAAATTTGTAGTATCTGCAAAATGTTAATTATTTTACCAAGATAAGAGGGTTTATACAATACAGTATTATTTTTTTTTTTATTTAGTACTGACCTGAATAAGATTTCACATAAGATGTTTAAATATAGTCCACAAGAGAAAATAATAGTTGAAATTATAAAAATAACCCTTTTTAAAAGTTCTTTTTTTCTTTGTGATAGTTGTTCATGAGTCCCTTGTTTGTCCTGAACAGTTCAACTGCCTGCTGTTCTTCAGAAAAAATCCTTCAGGTCCCACAAATTATTTGGTTTTCCAGCATCTTCTGCATATTTGAACCCTTTCCAACAATGACTGTATGATTTTGAGATCCATCTTTTCACACTGAGGGCAACTGAGGGACTCATACGCAACTATTACAAAAAGTTAAAATGCTCACTTTTATTTATTTATATATTTATTTATTTATTTATTTAATAGTAAATCTTTAAAATGTAATTAAGAAAATACAGATTTTTCATTAGAGGTCAACTGATTTATGTTTAAGTGTCTGGCAACCGATATGCACGACCAATTTTTAATTATTATTTAATCTGCTTTTCGATGTAAAAAACAAAACAAAAACAAAATTATGTCAAAGTAATGCAAAACAATCAAATAAAAAAAATTCTGAATACAAAATTTTAATTATGAATAAATTTTTCTGTAGAATACACAATGTTGCCATTGCCATTGTTGGTACTATTTATATGGGAAAATAGATTATTTGTCTTCAAGTCTTAAACTTTTATGCCACATTTTCTTTAAAAATAAAAATGAAGTGACCTTATATATGCAAAAAAAATTCTAAAAATTAAATGTTTATATAAGAGTGTTTGTACAAGAATTTAATCTTTAAATATAAATAATTACATAAATATATATTAAATAACTGGTGTGTCACATGTTGCAATACAAAAAACATCCATCTAGTGCATGTTTACATAGAAAAATAATATAAAATCTGGGCAGTGGAATGCAAAAAAAATTTCCCCCTCAAAGTCGGCATGAAATCAAAATTGAAAATTCTTATTTTTTAATGGAATACTGTAGTGTTTATTATAAATAATTTATCCGTGCACTTCATTATTTTTTAAAATTCATGTGCCCTCGTAATCTTTAATCAAAAACGTTAACCTCCCCTCCCCCTCAAAACGACTCACGAGCGAAGGTGCAAGGGCGGAGCTAGTGACGTAAGCCATGGGGGAGTACGCTACCCTTAAAAATTGAAAGGATATTAGGATATTACCACATTACTCTTAGGACATCACAAACTATTTTTTTTATGAATATGACTTAACCTGATGGAGGACACGCTCAGTCATTCAGGCAGTCTCTCTCTCTTGCGCACGTGCGATCGTCCTTGTCGTCGTCATTCTCAATAAATAAAAAATTTCCTCATGCTAGGGTGTTGGCGGTGAATCCAGTGGAGAGAAATCCCCCACAGCTAACTGCAAACTGGCATTCAGATCTGGCTCCATTTTCTTAGCAACGCCCAAACTTCCAATGATCCAATCAATTCTCGAAGGATGAAATCAAGTCCCGCCCTCTCATTTCAGATGCCATTTCACTCGGAAAGACGACACAGTAGAGAAAAAAAAGACAATCGCTACTTCCATTTCATGCCAACTTTAAGGCCTTTCAGACCAAGAGCAATAACGATAACTATAAAGTTTTAATATTCTACTTCTCTGAGAAACCATAATTATAACAATAATGACACAGAGGAACAAAATAGTTCGGAACAAAATCACTTTCAGAATGAGTTTTTTCCCCGGCTTATGAACGACAAAAACATTGACAGCCAATCATAAATCAATCCTGCTTTTAAGAACTCAACCATTTAAAGTGTCAGATGACAAAACCGCAGCACGCGATTATAATAAAGAGAACGTTATTGTGCGTTGGTGTGAACGCTAATGAAGCTACCATTCTTGGAGTGAACAGGCCTTTAGACTTGTAAAATGTATTATACTTTGCATATGTACATTTTTTAAAGTTTCTATTCATGTTTTTAAGTTCTTTGTACTTCGATGAGGACGGTGACCTGGCCCACGAGTTTTACGAAGAAACAGTAGTAACGAAAAATGGCCGCAAGAAAGCCAAACTAAAACGAATCCACAAGAATCTCATACCTCAGGTAAATCAGCATGGGAGAGTTTTGAGAACGTTTGTTTGAATTACATTGAATTAGAATGACAAGCTGCGAATTTTTCCATAGGGAATCATCAAGTTGGATCACCCTTGTATCCACGTCGATTTTCCGGTCGTCATCTGTGAAGTTTGATGCCATTGGTGACCTCCTGCGAAGAATCCGTCCCCCTTCATTTTCCTCCCGCCCGCTGGATCCTGGACACGCTTGCTGTGTAGCGCCCCCTTGTGTTTGGGAGGGCTTGACGCGTGTGTGAGGAATCCCGGCAAACGAGCCGCGAGATGCTCCGGCTGTGTGACTGAGAAGAGGCTGCGGCCTGACAATGATGTCCTGACTCTTTTTGTTTTCTCGTTATCTTCCACATGAAGACTATTATGGGCTGTACGCCCAAGACACTAAGTGTGGTTTGTATATGAGTTTGTTTGTTTGAATGTGACCATAGAAATTAGCGAATATTTAGCTATGTTTGACTTTTATCAGGAGCACATCGTGAAGGACTCTGGAGGACCTTCTAGCACGTTCCGTTTAGAATTTCGAAGAAGCCCTCGGAATGATCAGGTTGCATTTGAATGCTGTAATTAATGGGCATTTGTAACAAGCAGAGCTTCACAGATCGTAAGGACGCGATATTCGTAGAGGTAACGCAGTTAGGGTTAGTGCAAAAGTGAGTAAAACTACAGCCTGGGTTTTGCATGTAGTTCCTTATAGAACTGATTCTGCTTTCTTTTCAGCCTGTAGGAGAGAATCAATGGCTGTTTACTATGCTGTGATTTGTTTGTATGCTGATTGGATGATGGAATTGCTGCTGCTCCTTGATTGGACAGTTGAGGCACTGACTGACACAGTGCTGCCAGTCACTGTGAGAAGCCCCGCCCCCTCTCACTGTTGTGGCAGTCATTATTTATTACAGTTGAAATGATCAGATGGCATTAAAGAAAATACGACGTATAAATGCACAACAAACTGTGTTTGTCTTAATATAATTCAATAGTAAAACAGAATGTTAAGTGGAAATGTAGGTGAACCAGATTCTATCCATGTGGATTTGAGTGGAAAATGGCTATTACATTCATTTTTTGATTTGTTAATTTCTATATTCATTGTCTAAAAATGTTTATGAATTATTCCTACTATTGAATGTTCTATAAAATGTGATGCATAGGAATTGACATCATTTGGACCCTTTTGCAGCATGATTTAAAAGTAGGTTAACTTATTAATTCCATTTTCCTTATTTCTTCTTACACAAATTGTATTATTGACTGGAGTTTTGTGGATTATTGTGATTTTTCAATCAGCTGTTTGGATTCTCATTCTGGCGGCACCCATTCACTCCAGAGGGTGAACTATTTATTTAAGTAAATGGGGTCCAAGGTGAGTTCATGTTGTTATAAAGTCTAGAAACCAATATTTGTTTTTTTCCCCAGTGATCAGTTTAAGTTCATCCACAACAGCCAATAGAACAAGTTCAAATACTTAAAGGTATTTGTCTTTCCACTAGTCAACTGTCTTTCCCTCCTGCGGTCTGTTTTTCCCAACTGTCCTCTACTCGAACTCTATTGTTCTTTCCACAGGACTGAACTCAACCTTTGCCTGGTTTCCTTAATAATGTTCCATCCACAAACAAAAGAGCTTGCTATCTTATACTGTAGGAAACTTTTATCATTACGAAGACTGTTTTCCAGCAATGCAAATCTCTGAACTGAACAAAGGCACTGGCAGAAACTCAGGAAAATATTTTGGACCAGAGGGAAGCCAAATTTATAGGATTATTGCTAAATCAAGCCTCATTATTTTTTGAAGAGATTTGAACAACCCGCGAACACTAAAGTCAAACCAAGCACGACAATAACTTAAGTTTTAATAATCATGTATGACAGTGAGGAAAGGTACAACTAGTACGATAACAACAAAGGAACAACATTGTTGTAATCACTTTAAAAACAATTTCTTTTCGTGCTGATGCATGTGACAACACTGACAGCTAATCAGAATCCATCGGCAGATGACAAAACGACAGCGCGCGCTTATAGCAAGCAAACAGAGCGTTATCTTGCCTTGATAAAATAGACTTTATCTAGCTCCTCTCCTTTCTAGCGCTGCGGTCGTTGTCTTCGTCCTCTGTTATGATTCGTTTCCTCTATAATAAGTAGCCTAAATGTACTTCACCGGCTTACTCTTCAACAGCAATGCTATAGAGCTACTGCAAAAACGGTTCAAAGACAAAATTATAAAGATGGCTGCGCACTTGTTTCTCTTAGGTCTACTACTAGTTTGGTGTAAAGAGGGCTTAAGTATTAAACTTATTGGTGTAAGTGTTTTACACAGTTGTGCTACACAAACATTGATTTATCACATCATTCTGGCTTGTTGTAAGTGACTTAGAGGATAAAATGAGTGAATAATTCCCATCATAGAGACTTTGGGTGGGATTTACTGACTCCACTAGCACCTCAGAACAAGTTACCGCATAGCGTTGTGCTAATAACCATTTAAGAACATTTTAACAAGCAAATTACCTGTTTAGCATTTTTCTTGAGCAAATTTTTCTTCCGGAAATGTAAAGATCTCGTTAATCAAATTTTTTATGACATTGATGTTGTAATGATTATCACTGCTGAACGAATCTACATTCCATGTCCATGATTCCATCTTTAAGGAACCATGGTCTCAGACCCACCCATAGTCCTAGTTGGGGACGTTTATTCCCTCTTGGGTTTCTGAAGATTAGCTGTGATTTCCTTGGAGACACCAAAAATGAGCTGTGATGGATTTTAGCTGCTGTGCCTGGAGCCTCATAATCTCTATCATATGAGTTATTCAAACTACTTCAGTGCATTTGAAACAATTTCATATCCCAAATCTGCAATCAAAACTCCCACGTACGAGTTGACTCAGAATTACATGGATGCTTTCATCCATCTCAGCTGCACAGCTGCATTTAGCATTAGAAGAGAGTATCTACAAGTGGCTTACAGATTAAATTTGCACTCAATTTCATACCAATGTTATAGTGCACAACACTTGTATGTTATACAATGTGTTTGAAATTGAAACAGAATTTCAGTTTTTGCCCTTTTCTGTGCAGATTTTGGAGAGAATTGGATTGGAACATGGTAAAATGTGTTAAATGAAGCTGAGAGTACTACACTTTTACTGGTAGGTGAAAACATCATTATGTACAGTATAGCCTATACACTGTGGAGTATGCCAGCCGGTTTTGACGAGAAAACGCAAGTATTTTATTAATTGCATACAAATTTGTACAATGTGATTCATAGGAAAATATACAATTTGTAATAAAAAGCAAGCATGAAGATGCACCCATTAACCCACCCCTCAATAGGGCGTGAGCAAGTCATACAAATTTGCCAAAATTCGCTAGTATGCTAGTATTTCATTTGGATTACTAGACATCTCTTGCTGAATTACACTTGTAACATAGCAATGCCACGTTACAACAGTGTAGTACACTAATATTTTAAGTCTCCATCTTTGCATACTGCTTTTGTTTTAGGAGATAAAAATGGTCTACTGTATCCCACAATGCAATGTGCTTGTTTTATCCTCGGAAAGGTTATTAACTTTGACTCATTGTTTAATTGGAGTACTATAAATAAAGACATTTTTACACAAAATTGGATTTAACATTTAATTTAAAAATATATTTATTTCTAAAATTAAACCTTGGCCCACAACAGCATAGTACCAGACTATTTCTCCATTATATAGTGTTGTTGCATACTACTATTTGAAACTTCTATCAATGCATATTGCATACTATTTAGAAAAATATTAACCAGTATACTTTATATATTATGCTAATAATATATTCTTTTAAAAATTGGATGTTTCAGATGGTTACCATTACATATCGCACACCAGTGTTACTTTAGAATCACTGAGATGCTATTATAGGTTTTATTAATAGTTTGAATTAGTTACATTTTTCCATTGCCATTTTAATTTTTGTCTCTTTTTTTTTTAAATGTCTATATACAATAACCAATGTCCCAATACTTTCGGAGTTTTTCTGCATTTAAAGTCACACCTGGGGCCTGTTCCATAAAACAGGTTTACTAAATAAGCCAGGCTTATTTCAGTTAGTCTGACTTATTTTGAACCAAATCAACTGACAATAAATCAGACTATCTGAAATAAACCTAGCTTATTTGGTAAGCTTGTTTTATGAAACAGGCCCCAGAGGTGTTCAGCTGGGATTAGGACTTGGCTTTCTGCAGACCAGTCAAGTTCCACTAACTCAATCAATCATTTCTTTTTGAACCTTGCCTTATACACAGAGGCATTGTCATGTTAGAATAGAAAAGGGTCTTGTCCAAACCGTTGCTATAAAATTAGAAGCACACAATTCCCTAGAATATCATTATATGCTTCAACATTAAGATTTGTACTCATGGAAATAACTAAAGTAGTCAAACCTGTTCATTAGAAGGGGGTGTCAATACTTTTGGCAATATAGTGTAGTTTATATTAATTTTATTTCAGTTATAGTTATTTCAAAATATTTTGTTTAATGTTTTAGTTCAATCAACAAAAATGTTTTTTTAATGGTTTAGTTATCCATAATAACCCTGCACACTGTTTCAGATATTATTTTTAATCGTTTGCAGAATGCAATACTCTAGTATTTAATTCGGAACACAGCTGTTGAGAGTGTGTGCAGGGCTGATCCATCAACGCAAATTTGTCCTCTACTTAATCGTTTTCAGATGATTCTCAATAATTGAAACCTCAGGCTCATTAGGCAATAGCGTTCATGCATCTCAAATATTTAGCCATGCGAGCAGGAATGTTCCAAACTCTCAGTTGTGCCGTAAATGTTCCTCAAGCCTATAAATTTTGCTTTATGGTAAGTTTGTAACATAGAAAATAAACATCCCCCAAATGCCTCTTTTTTCATAATGGGATTGTTTAGAAAAATTCACGCAGCCCTTTTCAATGACGTGTCCTTGTGTACCGTGAACGTTCTCCCGGCATTGACGCACAGCAGCCTGATTCTTGCTGTGCCAGGCGTCCATGTCCTGCTGGTGGCAGTGACCTTCCTTCCCCTCCGAACAGTGACTGTCCTGACCAATAGAGTAACGGGCCCCCGGAGAAGAACAGGGGAAAACATGTGTACTCATCCCGATCACTGACACAGGAAACAACTCAGTGAAAGTGTGTGTGACTTTAAAGGAGTAGTTCACCCATAAATTCAAATTTACTGAAGATCTACTCATTCTTAGGCCATCCAAGATGTAGATGAGTTTGTTTGTTCATCATAACAGATTTGGAGAAATGTAGGATTACATCACTTGCTCACCAATGTGTCCTCTGCAGTGAATGGGTGCCGTCAGAATGAGACTCCAAACGGCTGATCAAAACAACACAATAATCCACAAGTAATCCACACAAATCCAATCCATCAATAACCATCCTGTGCATCATGTTTATAAGAAACAAATCCATCATTAACTGTTTATGTTCACATACTTGGCTTGGGTTTATTTTAGTTAAATTGACTGAAACATATCCTTTCATTATGTGAAGCAGAAAAGCAGTTATTTAGCCGAGTGTTCAGGCTGCTCTTCTCCATACTAAAATAGGACAATAAATATTTGGAATGAATAAATATAAATTGTAATATTAATAATAAATGTTAATTAACATTAAAATAATACAATATATAATTACTTAATGTTAAGTAATAATAATTTGTTCACTATTCCTTTAAGGAACTAAAAAAGACCAATGCTTTTTATGTGTCATTTCTGTCAGAACAGCATGTTTGCTTATAATCAGATTTCAGTGTTTTCCTATCCATTTTTCAATAAAGCTCCATGTTATTGCTGAGCGCAAGGGTTTTAAGGATTCATTCTCTCTTGTTTTTTACTTACAGGTCTGTGTTCTTTGCTATCTCTGCAAAAACCCCCGAAAGCCACTCCTGAGTCAGCAGAGAAGAGGAAACAAGAGAAAGGGATGGAGAGCAGTTCAGCTGTGTTTACTGGCTTCATCAAATATGATGATCACTTCGCTCAGACATTGGAGGTCAGTTATCGATCTTCTGATTAGCGAAGACAGAGCTGATTGATTTTTTACTCAGGGATTCATCACTCTAAACAAGCCTTTCAGATACCACTGACGTCACTGTTTAAACCATGAGCCAAAATTTGTTTTGGAGTTTTTGTGCTATGGACATGAATTATAATTCAAATTGTGTGGCTTGTCAGTTTTTTTTCTTTTCTTAACTTTCAATTTTCTCAGCAGCTTTTTACTGACCTGGGCACCCTAATAACCACAAAGCAATCAATGGAAATGTAGCTTGTACAGATTTGCATGGCTTTGTATGGTATTTATGGCAAAATGTTGTCAATAGTGTAGCAATGTATGCAAAAAACCAACCAAATTTCTGTTGGCAAAACCAGGTGACCAACTTGAACCCGTTGCGAAATCTGCATGGGAAAATCCTTTGCTCTCACGCAAAATTCTGATTTGCGTAATTACTGTTGAAATGGCTGGATTTAGCCTGTGAAAATTCATTGAACATTGGTAAATATGATTGTACTTTAAAGCCTTTTATTTTTTGATACAGTAGTGATACAATAGTGGTCTTGGACATATAATATACTGACACCTACTGGTGTGGATGTGTGAAGTTTTTGCTTTAATAATTCATATGATTGTCAAATGAATTATGATGCATATCTATGAGGGACCGACCCATTTCATGTAAAATAAGTTTGTTTTTTGTTTTTTTACATTTATCATATACTTTTATCTATTATTTTAGTATTTCTATAATATTACTATTAATTTTAATATTTTCCATTTTACTTTTAAAGTTTTAGCTGTTTTGTTGTTTCAATTGTTTTAATTAAAAAAATGTTAATTTTTATTTCAGTTTTAGTAATTTTAGTTAGAAATGCCTTTGCAACTAACTAACTAGGGCCCTGCGTCTCACCTGGTTGCCCGTTAACGGCAACATTAACCAAAGTTGCCCCATGTATCATCAGCCTAAAGGTCTGTGTTCCTAAACAAATGATACAATAGTGGTTTTGGACTTATAATATACTGACACCTACTGGTGTGGATGCATGAATTTTTTTGCTTTAATAATTTAGTCATGTGATCTCCATGAGGGACTCCCCACTAAAAATAAATAAGCTTTTTTTTAACATTTATCACACACTTATATCCACAGTGGCACATATTTTATCATTATTTATATCCCCTGGGAATGAAATTCAAGTCATACTAGTGCCATATTTTTTTTAGTACTATTAATTTCTTTAGCTATAAAACCTTTTAATTAACATTCTCGCCTCTATCTCTGCCACCATCTCTAGTTTCATTACTTTCGCAATGATTTATTAGTTTATTACACCTTAAGTTCTGCACAGAGGTGGGAGTCTTCTACATCACCCTGGCAACCAGAACTGGGATCTGCATGGGGTCTCCCGCAGGGGCTGATCTGAGATCAGACTAAACCACTCAAATCCAATCCTCAATCACGGTAAGATCAAAAGTCTGGCCGAGCTCCTGGGGCTAGTGACGGGTGGGTGAGATGGGCAGGAATGTGTAGGAGGTACAGGGGTGTGGTCTCTCCCAGATCAAAACTGTGAGTCTCTCTTAAAGCAGCTGTGCATTCAGTGACAGACGAGCTGAAGCAGGTGTACATCTACCATAGAGACAACTGAGGACGTCCGTCTGCTGGGAGAGAGATAACCTTTCAGCACAGTAAGTAGAAGCTTTCATTTGAAGTGGCATAAGAAAGAAAGTTTTCATTTGAAAAGTTTTCTGAAGGAAAAGATGTTAAATATTAATATGTTGCTTAAAGCTACATTTAAAAATATAACAAATGCAGTGTACCATAGTAATATGGACAATTTGGAAAAAACACGGTATGTGTACAAATATATAAAAGTTTTTCATTCTGTCATCATTTACTCGCCATGATGTATTTTCAAACAAATATGATTGTCTTTTTTCATAGAATACAAAAGGAGAAGTTCATTAGATTGTTCAGGCTGCTCTTTTCCTTACAATTAAAGTAAATGGGGACTGAAGTTTTGAGGTCTGAAAAAAATACTATAGGACTAAAAGTATAGTCCATATGGCTCACGCTTTACATTACAAGTCTTCTGAGGTCATATGTTTTGTGTGAGAGAGAAAAAACAAAATTTAAGTCACTTTCATGTTTCCCTTCACCATAAAGTGTGAAATCCCAAATGTGCTTGAGTATTTTTCCAACATTTTGCGCAAAGTTTAACGTCAATGACGTTAAAGCTATCACATGGCTTCAAAAGACTTGAAATATAGTGCACAATTATATTGTTTTTAGACCTCAACATCTCCAGTGCCTATTCAGTGTCATTGTATACTATAGAAAATATTGTCCAATTCAATTTTTGAGTGAACTTTTACTTTAAGCCATGACCAGAGTTATTTTAGTACCATTACTATACTATTGTAGTATTTATTAATATTTTGGATTTTTCGTTTTCATTTTATTTAAAGTTACTAATTTTGTGTTTTAGTCATTTTAATTTTTCATTTTTAAAATGTAAAAGGTTTTAGTTAATCATTTTTAATTCAGTTTTAGTCATTTTAGCTAAGCAAAATGTGAAATTTTGTTTTCTCAACTAACTTGAAAAAAATGTGTTTTTTATATTTCTTTTAACAATTTCATTCATTTCAATTCTCATTAAAAAAAATTCAGCATTTTTTATTTTTAGTAGGGCTGTCAAACGATTAATCGCGATTAATCGCATCCAAAATAAAAGTTTTTGTTTACACAATATATGTGTGTCTTCTGTATATATTTATTTTGTATATATAAAGACACACGCATACAGTATATATTTTGAAAATATTTACATGCATTTAAAAGTTTATATTTATATTCATATAATTTATATTATATAAAAATATATTTAATATATAAATATAACATGTTTTTCTTAAATATATACATGCATGTGTTTGTATTTATATATACATAATAAATATACACAGTATACACACATATATTATGTAAACAAAAACTTTTATTTGGGATGCGATTAATCGCGATTAATCGTTTGACAGCACTAATTTTTAGTTTTAATTAACGTTAAAAACAGTGGCCGTGACACTTCCGAAGATGTGTGAGAAAGAATTTGAACATTAAGGATCAAACACCTGTCAAAGTCAGATGGAGAGTTTTTCACATTTTTACCTCACGTAATTAGACATTAGTGGTGAAAATCACTCGCAGCTGTATGCTCTGTCCTCTGTTTATAAGAGGCTGTAAGGCTCTTACAGTCCTTTATTAGTACAAGATGTGTTTTAGTATTGAGGTATTCCGCCCGGAGCGGGGACTCGTCCGGAATGTCTGCCTCCTGCTGCGGACAGAAGCAAACATACACACTGCATTCGTCATTTCAGGGAGAAATGCACTCGTACTACTCACCAAAGCATATTTTCAATTCTAGATGAAGTATCGAAACTATCTTGATTCCAGTTGTGACGTTTTCATGACATCTGCCCTTCAAAGGCATCATCAAAGGTGACCTTTTGACCTGCAGCTGTGGGTGGTTTTCCTTCTGTCCGCCCCCTTCCACTTTTCCACTAATGTAGACCTCAGACCTCCTATAGCACTGACCACAGGATGTCATTACACCCATCTTCACTGTAACACATGGAAACGAGGTCTTTCCTGGAGGCCTTTATGTTCTGTAGGCGTCCTATAGGGATTCATAGTTTGAGCCTGAATGAGCTTTTGTTCTTGAAACATTAGCAACCGTAAAGAGCAAGTGGGTTAACTGGTTACTCATGGTGAAATGTGTTTGCATGCAGAGGATGGTGAGATATTATGAGGTGCTAAGTTTGTCACATCCATCTGTGTGGGTTCATTCACAAATACGTCATCAGTTTCAGGTGAGGCAGCACACAGGATGGTCCCAATGCCACAGGAAACTGCTCTTCCCTGCAGTCAGCTGACTTCTTGTCTGTCAAAGGTTGACGCCAGTTCCACTAACAATATGTTGCGTAATGTCATTTTTGGCTTATTTTAGTTTAATGTACTGTTTTAAAAGTTAATGTTTTTAATCTAAGCTCGAAAAAAGTTTGTAGTTATTTTTAAAGCTTACTGACTCAGCTGTATTTAAGCTTTTCCAGAGTAGTCTAATAAATTCAATTAAGAGGTTATGGTAATGTAATTAAAGAAGTACCATGCTATTACCATGATTCCTGTTCAGAAACATGGTATAACATGATACATGTCTTTAAAAAAACATGATAGGATACTATAATGGTACCGTGCTCAAGAACAACAGTAATATTAGGCTACCTCAGTACTTTTTGCTTGTCAGTCTTTAGTCATGCTGGAGTTTTACCCTCATAACGTGGAAAATAATAAACAGAGCAAAGGAAGGAAAAGGCAGAAAAGAGAAAATTTCATTCTTCGAATGATTTCGGAGTGAAATGTGATATGTATATAATGGCTCTGGACTCCTGCAGGTCTCTCAGCTCGGTTCAGTAGAAACGCTTCTTCATCCCCAGCGGAGAAATTCGGACTAAACCAACTCGCCATGTAGGGGGGACAGGGGGCATATTTAAGAGAGCTACTCTGCTTGTACACCCACAAATAACGACTTCAGCACTTCATTTAGACTTAACCTGGTATATTATAAGGTATTACATCGAGTGGTCTTAAAATTTAACGTTACAGAATAGCAAATTGCGTTTTATATACGAACTCGCACCCCTCTATCCACAAATACATTTGTCAATCTGAGGGCCGAAATCCGCACACATTCAATCACTGATCCAGATGAGCCAGCTGGGGCACCAGCGCTACTCACTGAACGCGAACGGGGCGTTTCAAAAACGAGGAAACAATGATAATACATTGTTTTGAAATAGCGATTGGGAATTTATGGTTATGAGGTGTTTGCATCCGCTGGATGGATGGGTGGAGGCTACGTGGTAGTTTATGAGTAATCGGACCGGTGTGCTGGACGGGTTCAGTCTGATCTATACAGGTCTGTGTTTCCTCTAACAGATTACAGTTAGTTTGTGTAACTTTCTAGAATGTGAAGCGGTTTTGTAACATACAACACTGAACGATGATCCGAAACGTATGTTTGAAACAAAGTTTAAACGTTCTGTGGAATGTTCAAAATATGAGTGCTTATTGTTTGTTTTCTTTTGTTCTATTTCGAATGCCAGAACTGCGTTCTAATAATACTAAGGGCATGGGTTCGATTCCCAGCGATCACATGTAGCCTACTGTAAAATATATTTTAGAAGCATTTGACAAAAGTTTGGTCAACGCCTGAATGTGAATGTTCTCATTTATTTGTGTATTGTGTTATTTATTTGTGTAATGTTACAATGAATTAATGATGACTATTTTAATGCTTGCAGAGGATGTCATTTTGCAAGTGGTTGTTTTTATGAATAGTCATATTTCTTCCAGACCTTTTTTACTTTAAAACTTGTAACTCATCTCGTAGAACACGGTTCTAAAAAAGCCAAGGTCATAGGTTCGATTCCCATGAAATGTGTTCTTTTAATATACAGTGAATTTTTAACATGAAATTGTGCAAAATTCATAATTGTATTTGTTCTAATATATGTATAATGTACCAATGAACCAACTGCACATGAAACAATGTTTTAACATGCTTAAAGTGAGTTTGAAATTGTATTAATTGTAGTGGTTTGCTGTATTCTTAGGTCTGAAATGAAAAACATCACAGGTCTCTTTGGGGCGACCCGACCTCAGTGGGTCTCGTGGCTGCGACTCTTGTTTTTGATGCTCTTTTGGACCTGTTTAAAAGCACAGCAGTTAAAAAACACTAGATGGCCGCTGTATTCCGGCAAGCCGTTGCTTTTGGCCTGGAACGCCCCTACAGAAGACTGTCGACCTCGACATGACGTCACCTTCCAGTTGGATCAGTTCCAAATAGTGGCGTCACCAAACGAGGGCTTCACCAAGCAAAATCTCACTATCTTCTATCAGGACCGTTTGGGTTTGTACCCGTATTTTGAGCCAGACGGCACTCCAGTCAACGGCGGCCTACCGCAGGTCGCCAGTCTCACGCAACACTTAGAACGGATGCCGGAGGGGCTCAAGAAATACATCAAGGAGCTGACAGTGAAAGGTCTCGCTGTGATCGATTGGGAAGAGTGGCGGCCCCTCTGGATACGTAACTGGGGCACTAAAGACATTTACCGTGATCGTTCGCGACGGTTAGTCGCTGAGAAAAACCCAACTTGGCCTCAAGATCAGGTGGCCAAAGTGGCCCAGCAAGAGTTCGAGCTTTCTGCACGTAAGTTCATGTTGGAGACGCTTCGATCGGCCAAGAACTTACGGCCCCATCAGCTTTGGGGTTTCTACCTCTTTCCAGATTGTTACAATCACAATTACAAAAATAAGAGCTACACGGGACACTGTCCGGATGTGGAGGTGAAAAGGAACAACGAACTGCAGTGGCTGTGGACGGAGAGTACAGCTCTGTATCCTTCTATATACATGGCAAAAGTGCTGAAGGACCAACTGGCTGGACGCCAGTTCGTACGGAACCGGGTCAAGGAGGGCATGAGGTTGGCGTCTGTTGGGAACGGGTCAGCCAGGCCTGTGTTTATCTACACGCGACCCACTTACCAAAACAATCCTCCAACTTCTAACGGCAACCCGCTTGAACTCCTGCTGCTGACAGAGGTGAGATTTTCGTAAGATGACGCTTGGTGTGGCAGTGTTTGATTTTCCTCAAAAAGAGTGGAAACCAGTGTGGGCGCTTATTTGTTGAAGTTGACCTGAACCATAAGTTGTTGTGCACAACATATTGGTATCGTGTTAAGTTATCGGGCTATACTAGAGTTATATTGATATTGGATGATACTGGATATTTAATTGTTGCTTATGGTTATTTGCTTTATTTTTACATTTAGATTACCTTTTACTTAATCTAATGCTCACTGAAAGTTAATCTTTTAAAAAAATATTTATTAATTTAATAGTGCTGGTGAATGTTGTGGTATTTAAAATAATGGATTTTAATTTTCAGTTCATTTATTTTATGTAAGATAAAATAGTTTAGAATTGTAATTATTATTGGCCAGAATATAAGTATATTACATGTATATACCATATGTGACCCTGGACCACAAAACCAGTCTTAAGTCGCTGGGGTATATTTGTAGCAATAGCCAACAATAAATTGTATGTGTCAAAATTATAGATTTTTCTTTTATGCCAAAAATCATTCGGACATTAAGTAAAGATCATGTTCCATGAAGATATTTTGTACATTTCCTACCATAAAAATATCAACAGTTAATTTTTGTTTAGTAATATGCATTGCTAAGAACTTCATTTGGACAACTTTAAAGGCGATTTTCTCAATATTTAGATTTTTTTGCACCCTCAGATTCCAGGTTTTCAAATAGTTGTATCCCAGCCAAATATTGTCCGATCCTAACAAACCATACATCAATGGAAAGCTTATTTATTCAGCTTATTTATTTATGAATCTCAATTTCAAAAAATTGACCCTTATGACTGGTTTTGTGGTCCAGGGTCACATATATTAAATCTATCTTTTTTTTTTTTTTTTAATTTAGGATTAGTTATAACGAAAAAAAAAACATTTAAAATGAGTACTTTGCCTCTTTTAAGTATTAAAGAATAAGCATGAAACACAATACTAATTTCAAAAAATATTACATTCTACAAGTAAGTTTAACATTAAAACGTAATGTACGGTATGAAAATTTTTTACAATTTTGCATTTATATTTTACAGTGTAAAATTATAAGATTAGATTATACAGTGTTAAATTATGACATTACATTTTACAGTGTTAAATTATAAATGTTTTAAAATATAAGGTGGTTTAAAATGAGCATTAACAATTAAATATATAATTAAAGCATTTGTAATTTTGGCCGATAACCAATATGGTCAACCGATATATTGTGTAGCCTTACTAAAATCGCACATAAAATCTAGTCAATAATAATTTTGTTGACATTTTAGTCTAAAGGGACACTTTTTGTAGATTCCTGAGGTGAGTAACCTGAGATCAGTCTTTGCAGAATTCAAATGTACAACCTTTTGGACACCAGCCCAGATCTTTATCCACAAAAAATACCAGAGGCAGATCCTTCAGAGGTAAAAACCCAAAACTTAAGCTACATTTGTCCAGCTGAACCGATCTTTGTGATGGTCTGTTGGCTTCTGCGACTGTTTGAAGGAAGTTCAGATGTTCCTGAGGTGTTTGTATTTCAGGACTGCTGCCTCCTGGTGTGTTTTTCCTGGCGTCGAGCAACGTTCCCAATGGGATGTAGGTGCAGAGAATTTAAACAGACTGATATATGTCGTGGCTTGTCCTAAATATAGCAATCACACATGCAGAATCATCTCAGCTTTCTGGAGACAAAGACTCATCTGTGTTTCTCATCGAGTCTTGTTGGCTCTGTAGAGCAAATACCACAATGCCAGCAGAAGCTTGGATGACACGTTAGGCCCTGAGGTTTACCGGACAGGCTTCTGATGATGTTTACCAACACACATTCGAAATGAACCCAGTTCTTAATGAGCAGAGCAGTTAAAGCTCAGTCTCCAGGCCAACTCAGAGTCCTAACCTGACACTACTAAATATGAGAAATATGAAAAAAAATAAAATAAATCTCTCAAAAATGTTGGTCAATTTATTTAAATTGAGCTGAATAAATAAGCTTTCCACTGATGTATGGTTTGTTATGATAGGACAATATTTGGCTGAGATACAGCTATTTGAAAATCTGGAATCTGAAGGTGCAAAAAAATCTAAATATTGAGAAAATCACCTTTAAAGTTGTCCAAATGAAGTTCTTAGCAATGCATATTACTAATCAAAAATGAAGTTTTGATATATTTACAGTGGGAAATTTAAAAAATATCTTCATGGAACATGATCTTTAATATCCTAATGATTTTTGGCATAAAAGAAAAATCTATAATTTTGACCCATTCAATGTATTGTCTGTTATTACTACAAAAATACCCATGCGACTTAAGGCCCAGGGTCACATATATAAAATGAAAAATTAAATTATTTTTATTATTATTAATATACTATTAGTTATATATTAATACAATATTTATAAAATCATTTATATTACAAATGATAATTTTCAAAGTAATATTTCAGCATAAATTATAGCAATAAATTCCCAAAATTACAACTAAATAAATAAAAATAAAAATTGTTGTAGTAATGTTGTGTCTTAGCGTGAACGCCGCATAACATCAAATCATACCACGCCTAGTTAGCAGACCTTAACTAGCTGTTCATACAGACATCCCCGCAGGTCACATGACACATCTGTGACGTCTGTAAAACCGTTCTTAAAGCCTGTAGAGTATTTCTGGTCTGTCAGGAGGCTGAAGATCACATAACATCTTCTGGACATGTCCATGTTTCGGTGTGTTGGTTGTTTGTGTTTGGTCTCCAGATTGCCAGCACGTGTGTGTGTGTGTGTGTGTGTGTGTGTGTGAGGGAGTGTTTGTGTGTGTAAGGGAATGACTGAGGTTTGGCGTCTGTGGAGAGTCTGAGCACTGCCAGGTATAAAAATACAAGCCAAGCCGCTTTTCCAGCACATCTCTGAGAGAAACGCCACACTCGAGCTATAACACACTCCTTGTGGAAAGCATTTCTTGAGACATTGGAGTCTGAATTTGTCACATGACCTGGTGAACTAACAGCCTTATGTAAGACAGTGCAGGCTTTTTTTCATCTGAATAAACTCTGCTGTAAAAGCTTCACACTAGTTACACTTAACACGAATGAAACCGAATACGTTTTACGGCACTCTTAAGTTCAACAAATCACCACAACACTGTGATATATTTTGTTTAATTACATGAAAATGAAAACTCTGGCAGTGTAATAGTAAACACGAATCAGAAAACTGGAGTCAGTGAAAAATGTTCATTATATACTCTATACTTTATTTAAAAAAATAAGACTAATGATTTTATTCTAATTATTTTATTCTATAATAAAATGCTAATTATTGATTAGAATAAAAAATATTATATTACCATAAAATAAATCTGATGATTATATTATTAAATATTACTAATAAATTATTGTTGAAATTGTATTTATTTTATTATAAATAATAATTTTATTCAAATGAATAATTGTCGTTTAATAATAAATTTTCTTTTTATTGCTTATTCTTAAATATTTATACTATTAACATAATTATTTCTTTCTAGTGCTGTCAAATGACTAATCGCGATTAATCGTATCCAAAATAAAGGTTTTGTTTACATAATGTGTGTATACTGTTTATTTATTATGTATATATTAATACACACACGTTTGTATATATTTAAGAAAAATGTTTTTTATATAAAATATTTGTGTATAATATAAAATATAGGAATATCAATATATAAATATATACATGTAAAAATTTTCAAAATATATACTGTGTGTGTATTTATATATACATAATAAATATACACAGTACATATGTATATGTAAACAAACTTTTATTTGGGATGCGATTAATCGCGATTAATTGTTTGGCAGCACTATTTGTTTTATAATAATATAACAATTATAATTAATAATTGGCATTTTATTGTAATTATTAATATTCTTATTTTTAGTATTACATATGAATTCTATTATTATCATTGCTTTTATAATTTTATATTTTATAATGTAATACGTTTTAATTCTAATTATTAGTGATGATTATATATATATATATATATATATATATATATATATATATATATAATTTGTATGAATAATGGATATTGATGTAGTGTTATAGGTAATGGTAATGTTAATTATTGTCATTTTATTTCACAATATAATTTTGTATAATAATTTATTATAATTAATAATTCTTATTTTTATTACAATAATAAAAAAACAAACAAACAAACTTTGCCCAAGTAAAATATGACAGACCTAATGTAAATGTAATGACAGACACAAAGTAGTTTTCTTGTGATTTGATACACAGTATGTCTGTTATGGAGAAGTCAGTCATTCATTTATCACGCAGAAAAGTTTGGATTGTCGCAGGAATTGACGTCAGTGTCTGAGGAACGAGAGGTGAAGCAGTTCAACAAAAGCCAAAGAGTGAACGAGTGATTGTCGCTAATGTGATGAAAAGGCTGAAGACGAAGTGTGTGGTCAAGAAAGAGAAGAATGAAGTCTTTGTCGTTCATCACCGATGTCAGTCGTCACAAATATACAAACGGCAGAACGATTAACAAATGCACACACAGAGAAACTCTTCACAAACACTCACAAGAAGCTCAGTGTTTGGTGAGGTGATAATTTCTGAGTTCAGTGACGCATGAAGCGTTATCTAAAACACCTGTTAGCTTCCCGATGGGATCCTCACATTAGTGCTGTGCTGATGATTCTCTCTGTCTGTGTGCAGACGGATCTAGTGTCCACCATCGGCGAGAGCGTGGCGTTGGGTGTAGCGGGCGTCATCCTCTGGGGCGACTCCAACTACGCCAGCAGTCATGTAAGTTTGTGCCCTAATCAGGGCGTCAACTCACTGTCTTTACATTAATTGAGGGGTCGAGCGATGTTGGGTTTTTTTGTAATGGCAGATGGTGATGAATATTTATTCTGCATAAGTAATGGGTCATGTACAATGAGTCTGTTATTACGACAAAATAAACCCTGACAGGGTGATCAGGACTTTAACATGTGGAGGGGTCTTTTATAATCATAATAGGGTTTATGTAGGGATGCACAATATTTCAATACTATATTGGGTGTCTCACAATATTAGTTTTTTTTTTTTTAATGTATTGCATATTAATTTGCCCTATTTTTACTTAAAGATTACTTTTGTCATCATCAAATAAAACTGAATTGAATTGTCATTCAAATAAAAAGTTAAATATTTGACAATTAATTAGTGATTGCGAAAGATATTGGTCTAATTTACAACCTAATGTACAAAAATTCTAAAAGTCGTATTTGATTAATTCTTTAATCTTGTATCTTCCAGGTGGCTTGTTCCACTCTTAACGAATACCTGCGAGGGCCGTTGGGTCGCTACCTACTTAACGTGACGTCGGCTGCCGAGCAGTGCAGCAGAAACCTCTGCGGATTTCGCGGCCGCTGCCTTCGCAAACAGCCCGACACGGACACGTACCTGCATCTCAGCACGAACACCCACAGCATAGAGCGGCAGGGAAACACGCTGAAGGTCTCGGGCCAGATGGGAGAAGAAGAGCTGAGCCGCGTGCGCGACGAGTTTCAGTGTCAGTGCTATAACGGCTACGTTGGCGACGACTGCAGCCAGAGGGATGCTGGGAATAGAGCTGCGCTCGTCTGGACCACGTTTTTGCAGGTTTTGCTGCTGCCGCTGCTCTTGATGGGGTTCCTGCACTGAGGAGTTCGGTGGAAGCGGTTTGAGGTCGATACACCGGACTTTCACTTTTTTGTCAAGAGATGCGCAACGTCAACGGCAGGAAGGCCTTTTGTTCGCTAGAATTTGAACAGAAATGGAGAATTTGAATGTGCGCGCTAACTCTGTGGACTGTATTTACAGCACAGTGGTGGCTCGGTGTGTTTTTAGTTCGAGTGCATCGCCCCCTGCTGCATGGGAGGATGAACTGTGACAGGTGGAATTGCGATTTTTGGCTAGGTTTGTGTATGTGCGATTGAAATTTTATCTTGTCTGTGTGCATTTTTTATAAAAAGTAATTGATGTGGTGGTTTCCGCTGTCATCCGAGGCCTGTTTTATTTCTTTGCTGCCTTTATACCTGCGTAAAACCAATTGTGACCTTATTTCTGCTGTCTCTCATGACCAGCTCCTTAAAGGGACACATTTTGTTACTTGCAACGCTGCTGCCTCATTAAAGCCTCACTTAGATTGAAATCTGTCTCCTGTATCACATTTCACTCCAAAATTAAAAGAAATTAGAGAAATTATTTTGCATGAGGAAAATGGAGCCAATTGTAGGATCATTTTAATTTTTTAGCTTCGTTTTTTTATTCATTTTCATGACAGTTGTGCATTTTCCTCCCAAAAATTCTCATAATACATTTTTTTAAATTATTCTCTTAGTTATGCATTTGTTTTCTTATAGTAGAGAGAAAATCATAATGATTTGTAAATTGTCATATTAAAGGCAATGCAACAAGGTATAAAATTTACATTACAAATTAGTATACTATAAATTATTCATATTAAATCAGTAATATTAAAATATGCTTGAAACCTGTTTTCCGTGACACATTGTACTCTAACATTAAAAGAAATGAAATTACACTGACAAAAGAAATTACACGTTCCTTGAGGAAAATGAAGCCTGTTTTAGGGTCATTTCTATTTTTTTTTTTTTTTTTTTTTGCTTTTTCAGTTCCTTTTATAAGTTACACTCCCAGAAATTATCGTGATGCATTTTTTTTAATTCTCATTTTTCTCAATGTGATTCTCATTATAGTAAATCATTTTATTACAGTAAAAAAGAAAACATAATGATTTAAATGAAATCTCAACACTATAATGACAATATAAAATTACAATTTAAATTATATTTTATTATACTAAAAATATGCTTGTTAAATTAATAATTCTAACATTTAAAGTAGAATTTTGAATTCATCTTTACAGTAATAAGAATAATTATCTAAATTGTCCTATAATTAGGTTTCTTTATGCAAAAATATAAGTTTTGTCATTATTTTCTTTTAATTTAGGGTGAAATATGATTTCAGACATGTTCTTGACAGTTTTCTTAGACCACTGCTGGATAGTGAGGAATTTTTGAAAGTCTTGTAACAACTTCTGCCAAAAACATGAATGTAAATGTTAAATCAGTGAACTGCGGTTCACACAAGCGAATATGCCTCTTCATTTTTCTGCCTAGGTTGCACAAATCTGTTTTGAGGCAGGATTTCCCCCTTTAATTGCTGAACTTTGCATTTCTGCTCTTTATTTGTGTGGGATAAACTGGAAAGGCTTTATATGTGTGTTTCTAGCATGAGTTTGTGTTATTACGGCAAAAATACACTCCATCATAGATTGGTTTTACTTTTTGTTTTCCTGTAGTTACTTCTTGTAGTGCCTTTAAAGGCATAGTTCACCTAAAAATGAAAATTCTGTCATTTATGAACTTATTTTCAAACCTGTTTAACTGCTTTCTTGTCTGGACAACAAAGCAAATAATGATATCAATTTCTCTTTAATTGTCTCTTTGATTGATTATGTGTTAAGCTTGATTTTTATTTTCATACAATAGAATTTTGATACCAAATTCTGCTTGTTTTGTCCAGATTGATACATATAACGTGAGTTATACAAGATCAGTCGCTTTCTGGTTGAATTTTATCAGGTGTTTGGTGACTCTGTCAAGTGAATTGTTCTGAAAGTGTTCGTTTTATATTTTTACAATAAATTTCATATTTAAAAGCAACCTCTTGCTTGTAATTTTGTAGTTTCACAGAGTAACTCCAGTAGAGTCCGAGACCATGTTGAAAAGTTGGGGTTTGTTTTATTTGAAACTGGAACTTTTTGGTTCAAACATTGAAAAGTGATGAGACATTATTTAGGAATCTGTTTCTAAATGTCGATTTCCCCTCATCCTCACTAGCTAGTTGACGTTTCCTCTAGTTTTTTCCAGCCCTTGGTTTCTTGTTTTCTAGGTCCTGCTCCACTTCTGAGGGGGTAGTCAACGGTGCCAAAGGGAACATTACGGGCTGGCAGCACAGAGAACGCCTTGTGTTATAACTCAAACCAGACATCCAGTCTCCTTTTATTCTCTTCCCCTCTTCTCGGACCCCCAGCGGGGCCTTTGCTCTGGGATCTTCCGTGCGTTTGCTGCTGTGTGTGAATAATACTGGAATCTGTGGCTCAGACTGTTGGGAATCGCACTGCAATATGTCCACATGTCTAAGTCTATACATCATCGGTACGATATTACACGTGGCTCTGCTGAACAATGGCACTTATTTTTCTCTTTATCTGACTAGAAAAGAAAGTAAAACAATCCCATGCTGTCAAATTCCTGTCCTTGTGACTTTTGTACCATAATAAAGTAATACTATCAAATGGTAATTCTTATTTAGCAATAAATGTATTAGTATTAGATGCTGATATATAGATAGACGGACGGAGAGATAGACAGACAGACAGATAGATAGATAGATAGAGATATACAGGCAGATAGATACAGTGCCCTCCACTAATATTGGCACCCTTGGTAAATATGAGCAAAGGTGGCTGTAAAAATAAATCTGCATTGTTTATCCTTTTGA